>MU754707.1:94928-107461 GCA_026770625.1 Nicotiana glauca | reverse complement strand
AATCGAATCCACGTTAATTACAAGAGAAAATTGCCTAAAGTAGGCTAATACGAAGTGTCTCGTGCTCAGCTGCTAAAACAGATTACCAAAACTTGACCTAAAAAAGTAAAATGTTCTATTTATACTACACAGGAAAAACCGGATAAAAATACACTTGAGGGTCTGGCGCGAACCGCATAGAAATGACATGCGGCCGCGTAGGGCAAATGGTCTTCAGATCTGTGCTTCTGGACTTGGGGATGAGGACCGCATAGAAATGCCACGTGGCCGCATAGGTTGAGTCATGCGGACCGCGTGGAAAGGGTGCGCGGCCGCACAGTAGAATTTGTCCCATTGTTGACTCTCTAAACTTTTGCCATTGCGGACCGCACTGCTTTGGTGTGCGGCCACGAGGGACTTTGCCTTGAATTGCTGAGCCTCTAATCACTCATCAGTGCGGACCGCGTGGAAATGGATGCGGTCCGCGTGGATCTTTTTCACTTTTGATGGTTCTCTGAACTTTCCTGCGCGGCCGCATGGAAAAGCAGTGCGGACCGCGCAGGTCAGGCTTGAACTTGGCAGCTTTTAGAACTTTCCTGCGCGACCGCACATCAAAACAGTGCGGTCCGCGCAGGCACCTATTTCCCATTTTCAATCATCTTTTGACGCTTGGCAGATTTCACTCCTTTTTTGAGCCGATTTGTAATATTTATCATCTAGTCGCTCAAACCTGCAATCAAGCGCAACTTGTAAGCAACTCAGGACTAATCTAGAGCAATTTATGCACAAAGCTCAAGTAAGAAGGGGTATAAAACATGTACAGTTCGTAGTTATCACATCGCACCTAAGATCCCATTTCCGCAAGTGCGGAAATACCAGAAGCAGAAAAATCTACAGCTTCTACAAATATCCAACTTCTCCGTTAACCACCCAAAATCACCCCGAAGCCCCCGGGACCTCAACCATAAAAACAGACATATCCTAAAACCTTATTCAAACTTATTCCAATCATCAAACAACATTAATTCAACCAAAACACCTCAGGTTCAAGCCTAAGTTTCTAAAAACTTCCAAATTCCGCTTTTGATCAAAACCCCAACCAAACGACATATAAATAACCTAAAACTTTTTGCGCACGCATCCCAAATGACATAATGAAGCTACTACAACTCTTAGAATTCCATTTCGACCCCTATATCAAAATCTCGCCTAACAACCGAAAATCGCCAAAATATCAACTTCGTCAATTCAAGCCTAAATCTACTCCAAACCTCCAAAACCCATTCCAATTACACTCCTAAGCCATAAATCACCTCCCAAAGCTAACTGAACCATCGGAACTCACATCCAATCCCTCTAACACATAAGTCAACATCCAGTTGACTTTTCTAACTTAAGCTTTCGTAAAAAAGACTAAGTGTCTCAAACCTCACCAAAACCAACCTGGATTCAATCCAACCAACCCGATACCTCAAAACATAAATGAACAAAGCAATAAGAAGCAGAAATGGGGGAAACAGGCTGGTAACTCATGAGACGACTGGTCGGGTCGTCACAATGCTTATACGTGTTTCCTTGATTATTTCAGAGTCTCCTAAGTTAACTGTCTCGGTCTCGCCCAAATTATACTTAGGCTTATTTTCAAATTTTTCCATTTCTCTAAGAATTTCCTAGGTATTATATCATATTCCGATTCTTCTAAATCATTATCCTTATGTTGCGTTGTCTCATTATATGACACAACCGTAGGTTTATCGAGAGAAGTAATAATAATGTTGTAGAGAGAAAATGTAAGGAATAATAATAAATACTAAAAATAGCAATTAATTAATAAAATCTTGAAAACATCAATGAGTACGGCTCGATGACTCGAGCAATATTTTCAAACAAAATATGTTCAAAAAAATATTGAAAAGGTCTTAGATGCTCATAAAATTTCTTTAAAAATATTTGATGTTAATTTCCAGGCTACTCATAAACTCGTCGGGCCCGTAATGGTGCATCAGTCCAGTTCTTGAGAATAACTCATTTCTCCACGGTCTGAATAGTAAGGTCTTCCTCTTCCTCCACCTCAACTACCGCACTGCAATCCATGTCTTCATCATCTAGAAAAAGCTTATTTATGCCAGCTAAGGCTTTATCTTCTTTAGACCCCCACTTCATGTCAACTTGATGAAATGTCTGGTGCAAATGTGGTACTAGTTGTTCTAACAGATAATAAGGACCACGCCATGGCGACAACCAATTCCGGTACTCTTGCTAAGTGTATTCGTACCCAATCCCAAAGGTTGTACCATGACGTTTTGGCTATACCGATTTGGTGATCCTTTAGAGATTCTTGCCGAGACCTTTGTTAGGCTCAAACCTGTCCATAGCAATATGTTTTCTATCTTGTTGCTCCACCTTTTATCTTTTCCAATTGCGTTGACACGCTTAATGCAGTGTTATGTTTCTCTACCTAGCTTCCTTCTATTCTCGATGACTGGAACAGTCTGATTGGTATAAATAGGATTACTCCCATCTCCATGGATGATCACCTCCTGATGGCTCCATTCAAACTTTATAGCCTGATGTAGAGTAGAAGCTACGGCCCCAGCGGCATGTATCCAGGGTCGTCCCAACAATAGATTATAGGTAGCATATATATCCAGTACTTGAAACTCAATATCAAGCCAAGATTTCCCCACTGGTGATATTGGTTAGTACATAGGCTTTACTCACCACCTTCATTAGGGTGTTCCTGTGTGTCTTAGAGTTTTGTGGCAGTGATAAAATGGATATCTGAGCAGGAATTTTGTTCAAATGGTCAACCACAATGTATTCTCTTGCTTTCACTTTTCTCCAAAGGTCATCAGGGCCAGTCTCAATGACAGATGGCTTGGATGTAGCTTCTTTACTTGTTCCTCCCAAGTGCTCAGGTGTATAAACCCTGCCAGTTCTATTCATGCCTTGTGCTGCACCTATTTCTTCTATTTTCACTTTCCCTTTCCTTTTTGCTTCCGCAACATAATCACATGGTATAGCATCAGACTTATAAGATGATGTGTCTGCTACCATCACAGTGAAGGGTGTGGTTACCTCAACTTCAAGCGGTGGTAGTGTGGTTACCTCGACTTCAAGCGGTGCCTGGATTTGTACCACAATGGGCGTAAGCGTGACTGGAGATGTTATAGGATTATCCCCCTCCCGAATAAGTTCAATTGACTCCTCCAGATCCCACTATTCATCGGTTTCTATCATATTTACTCCCTCACCTTTGTGATTCGGGAGAGGATTTTTACGAACATTGGGTGCAGCCTCATTTTCCTGTATGACTTTAGTGCCGATTAATGTCTAGATCTTGTCCTTCAGAGTGTGACACTCATCATTGGTATGACCTTTCATGCCTGATTGATAGGCATATGTCTTGTTTGGGTTAATCTACTGAGTGGATAGGAGCCGTAGAAGTGGCATGCGGTCCGCAGAAGCGGGACTGCAAAAGCGGATAGGGTTCCGCTAAAGCGAAAATGCTGGGCAGTAGGCTTGTTTTAAAATCGTGATTGGGGGTTCATTTCTCTTATTTTTCATGACTTTGGAGATTTTTGGGAGGATTCAAGAGAGGTTCTTCATCAATAATGTTAAGGTAAATTATTTCTACCTACTATGAGTTAAATACATTAATTATGTATGGATTTTAGTATGAAAATGGGTAGAAAATTGAGGGTTGGAGGAAGACCTAGAAATATTGTGTTCTTGGAATTTAGCCACCATTTTGAGTATGAAATTAAGAGAAAATTGTATACTTGAGTTCCTAAGGTCATGAGTAACCTTTATCTTCGAGAAATTTCGGAATCCGGGCACGTGGGCCCGAGGGCATTTTTGTCAACTTTTTGATCAGGATTGGGAATTGTTATAAATTGAGTTGTAAAGTATAATTGAGCATATATTAATGGATTTATATAATCGTCGGCTAGTTTTGGAGCATTGTGCATTGGTGCAAGTCTTCGAAAGAATGTAGAATGCCGGTTGTGGATCTTCGGAGCGAGGTGAGTCTCCTTTCTAATCTTGTGAGGGGGAATTTACCCCATAGGTGA
This sequence comes from Nicotiana glauca, assembly GCA_026770625.1. Taxonomy (NCBI): domain Eukaryota; kingdom Viridiplantae; phylum Streptophyta; class Magnoliopsida; order Solanales; family Solanaceae; genus Nicotiana; species Nicotiana glauca. The sequence continues at coordinate 103,409 of MU754707.1, read as the reverse complement.
AGTGATTGATTATGTGCTCCTATTTGTGGGGGATACGTACGCACGAGGTGATGATAGTCTGTGCGTAGTTACTATTATGCTATTGTCCGGGTAGTTAGGACCCATCGGCATGTTATACTTGAATTAATTATGAACCCATCGATGACTTGGATTGTTTAAATCACCTTGAATTGGTAAAGGAATTTAAAAGAGATTAAACATCATTTCCTGAATCGTTAAGCAGAGAATTGGTTTTTTTTGGATAATTATTCCCCGATAAAATTCTAATTGGCTATCTGAGCATGTATCTTATGTGTACCTGCGTCGCATGGATGATTCGCGAGTAGGATGATTGTTTATTTTATGTTGACCACATCGCATGGATGATTCGCGAGCTGGGTAATAGATCACATTAAATTAATAAATGGATTTCTAAAAAGACTTAAGCTTTGTTTTCTCAAATTATTAAAGAGAATTGGCCTTTCTTGGATGATTGCTCCCTGTTGACTTCTTGACTGATTGTCTGTCTGTGTGTGTTTATTTTGGAATGCTTGTATTGCTGCCTGGACTTAATTAAGTTGTTACATGCCTCACTATGGATCGATATCATTTTGTTAATAATGAAAAGAAATCGTGGAAATTTCCTATGAAGGAATTATGTGTTTACTTGTTTCCTCTATCTGGATTAACATCACGTCTAAAAATATAAATCCACTGTTTAATATGTATATTGAGGATAAATAATCATTGGACTATTAGAGAGTGTCAGAGTTGACCATCTCGTCTCTATCCCTTCGGGATTAGGCGGGACACTCACTGAGTACACGTTGATTACGTACTCATACTACACTTCTATGCATTTTTGTTGCACAAGTATATATACCTCTAGCAGCCTATTGGGCGTAGCAGCATGGATGACGCTGGGACTAGGTGAGCTGCATCATTTGAGGCGACCGCAGCTAGGGTAGTCCCTTCCAGTGTACTGTATTTACTTTCCGTCCACTGTATTCCGGACGGATATTGTATTTTATTTCTCTTATCAGTAGTTGTTCATGTACTTGTGACACCGAGTTTCTGGGATGGTTTACAACGGATTTGTACTAATTGTTATTATTTAAATTTGAATTCAAGTAGTGAACTTTTATTGATAAAAATGTAAGGAAAAACCTTATATTTTCAAAAGTATTAAAAGAGGAATTAATTGATAATTTAGTTGGCTGGCCTGACAGAGGTGTACGGCGCCACCACGACCCTTAGTGGATTTTGGGTCGTGACAGAATATACCTATCCAAGAATAACTGTGCAAACTGGCTCCAAGTGATGGGAGGAGAACCTGCTGGCCTGCCAAGAACGTAGGACTGCCACCATCTATGGGCTCTTCCCTCAAGCTGAAAAGTAGTGAAGTCAACTCCATATAACTCTAATATCCTCATATTGTGCAGTCTGTCCCTGCACCAGTGGATGAAATCCTGGGCATCCTCATGTCGCTCACCCCCAAAGACAGGGGGTGAAGCCTAGTCCATCTATCCAATAACTTTTGCGGGTCACCATCAGCGGCTGGTCTGGGCTGCGGCACCACTGCGGCAACTGGCTGGGCCCCATCTGCGGGTAGTGCACCCGGAATCTGATACACTGCAACTGCATGACCAGGAGTCTAAGAAGTAGGGGTCTGTGCTCCCCCCGCCTATGAGGCAGCTGGATCTGCTAGAAATAAACCAACCTGAGTCATAGTATCCATGAACCGCAGCATACAACCCATGACCTCCTGAAATCCCGGTGCTGTCATAAAGTTTGCCGAGGTCGACTCAGCTGGGGACACCTTGCCCTGCTCCTCAATAATAGGATCTCCCATAGGATCCGCTGGTGGTGCTACTGGAATAACTCTAGGATGCCCTCGTCCCCTACCATGGGCCGGTGCCCTCCCTCGGCCACTACCTCGGCCTCGTGCAATGGGGGGAGCAGCTCGCCGTGCGTGTCCTCACCATCTGTGAGAGAATAGAGAAGGGAAATTTAGTAAACCAACCACTACACGATAGGAATGAATAAAGAGTAGTTCTTCCTAATACCTTATAGCCTCTCGAAGATAAATACGAACGTCTCCGTGTCGATCTACAAGACTCTATTAGGTTTGCCCATGACTTGTGAGACCTACGTGAACCTAGTGCTCTGATACCATTGTCACGCCCCAATTCCATAACAGGTCATGATGGCGCCCAACACCATTTCTGGTCAAGCCAACGCGGAAGTTACTAACAAAGCTTTCAATCACTTTAACCCCAAAATAGTTAAAATAATTTTTTCAGTTGGAAATAAATTAGAAACGATGGATAAAGTCATAATAATACAACCCCAAAAGAATACAGTCTACCAATGTGTGTGCCAAGACTTGGTGCTACAAGTAGTGAGCAACTAGTAGAATATATAACAAAACACACTATCCTACAGTCTAAAACATAATAGACAGCATAAATACATAAGAAAACTCCTTCAAGGTACTAAACGACACGGAAGGGAAGCAACTCACCGTAGGAGTCTCGAATCTGCTCAATGATGCGCACCCAACTGATAGCCAGATGTACATGTCTCAGACCCTGTACAATTAAGTACAAAAATTTAGTATGAGTACATAAACAATATGTACCTAGTAAGTATCCTGTCTAATCTCGAAGAAGTAGAGACGAGAGGTCGACATGATACCTACTAGGATCAAATAAAGTGAGAGGAGTTCATAATAAGCATGGATTTCACAAGTTATTAAACATTTGTAAGCTTAGAATAATAGTTCTTTTCCAAATATTATCGTGGGCATCTCTCTCTCTATATATATATATATACACACACATACATACATCAAGCAGATATGAAGTCCAGTCCACAGAGGAAATCACTAAGCAAGAGCATGCGCAAGTAATACTGAGGGACGTACGGCCCGATCCAACGTAAAAATAAATTGTGCACTGCCGAGGGTTGAACGGCTCGAACCATAGATGCATCTATTACCCCGCTCACGATTCGATCATGCGACACAGTCAACATAATTAAGCACATCAACAGGAAGACAACATTATATAACTCTAGAACAGTTATTCACAGGTATGTTCAATTTCTCTTTAAAAGGCCAAGAAAATAAGGTCCCTACCACTAGTCTCATTTAATTTAATCAACATGGTTTATACAAATCCGAATCTAAGCATCAGGTTGCAAATAAATCACACAGAGCATGCTTATGGGTCCTAGGCTACCCGAACTTAGCATAATAGTATCTACGCACGGACTCTCGTCACCTAGTGCGTACGTAGCCCCCGCATATAGTGGTAATTTATTGGATTATTACACCTATGGGGACAATTCCCTCTTACAAGGTTAGAAAGGAGACTCACCTCGCTCCAAAGTGCACTTCAAATGCCAAGAACAAGTCCAAGCCCTCAATTCGGAGCCGAACGATCCCAAACGAGTTAAACAAAGTAAGAACTAGTTAATATAGACTCATAAGATCGAATTCTAGCTATTTAAGCAATTTTCCAACCATTAACACAAGTTTCTTAAAATCTGACCCCGGGCCCACGTGCTTGGATTTTGAAGTTTTTCGAAGAAAGTTGTTCTCTACAACCTAAGGATCACTAATATATGATTTCTAATTAATTCCATAATAAATTTTGTGGTTAAATCCAAGTTTTACTGAAACCATAGGTTTAGCTCTAACGCTTTGATTTTGCCTAAGTTCTAGTGTTTAATCTACCTAAAATACAAGTATTAAACTAAGGTTGGATGGACTTACCTCTTGATGCTAAGTTGAAACTTTCTCTTCAAAGCTCCCAAAATCGCAAATGAGAGAGTGAAAAGTGTCAAAAATCGGTTTGAACTCGTCTTTAATGAACCTCACTGGTTTAGTGATTTCCTCATCTACGGTCAGGGGACCGCATCTGCGAGAATGCGATCGCATCTGCGAAAAGGGGAGGGAAGGCTGGAACCACATCTCCAGTCTCTGGATCGCATCTGCGGCACCGCTTCTGCGGCTTGGGGGCTGCATCTGCGAAAAGGGGAGGGAAGGCTGGGACCGCATCTGCGGTCTCCAGCTCGCATCTGCGGCTTGAGAGCCGCATATGCGAAAATTGCTTGGGCTGCTTCTGCGATAGGATGGCCGCATCTGCAGTCCCTCTTCTGCGGTCCAAGAACCGTAGTGCGGTTATGACAGAAGCAGCAGTTCTTCAGCCTTTCTCAAAATTTCCTTTTCACTCGAGCCTCGACCGATTAACGCTCGGGGCTCCCGGGCCCAGCCCAAACATACCGACAAGTCTGAAATCATGAGACGGACCTACTCAAACCTTCGGAACGCCCAAAACAACGCTAGACCTAGAATTCACCCCCTAAAACCAAATGGATCAAATTTATGAACTTCAAGTTCTCAATTTTCTTCCAACGGGCCAAAATGCCCTAAAACTACTCGGATTGACACCAAATTTTACAGCAAGTCTTAAATGATATTTCAGACCTGTGCCGGGCTTCAGAACTAAAATACGACCCCGATACCTAGGAAATAAATGATTACTTAGTTTCTTTAAATCCTTAAAACTTTAGATTAACAATTTCTAATTAAAATTTATTACTCGGGTTAGGAACCTCGGAATTCGATTCCGGGCATAAGCCCAGGTCCTATATTTTTCTACGGACTCTCCGGGACCGTCAAATCAGGAATCCAGGTCTGTTTGCTCAAAATATTGACCAAAGTCAAACTTAGCCTTTTAAGAAAATCCTAAGGAATCAAATGATCATATTTTACCCAAAACTCTTACAAATCCCGAACCAACCATCCCCGCGAGTCATAAATTAGCTAAAGCAAGTACGGAAAGTTTTATTTAAGGGAACGGGGTTTAAAAAAGCAAAACGGCCAGGCGGGTCGTTACACTTTCTTTTTTATTTCAACAAAATGAGTATTTTCTTTCATAATGTAAAAAAGTATTTTCTTTCATTTCAACAAAATAAGTATTTTTATTTTATGATGTAGAAAGAAAGATTTTCTTTCATTTCAACAAAATGAATACTTTCTTTTCATATTGTAGAAAGAGTAATTTCTTTTTCAACCAAAAAATTAGTATTTTCTTTTTAGTTATGGATCACGCATTTCAAAGTTGAAGTTGTACATAGTAATATATTTATTAGTGTATTTTGAATACATATAGTATATTTTTTTTGAATTTGTTTAGTTTTTTATTGGATTGCAGACAATATATGAACAAAGTGGAAAATACACAGAGTCATATATTATTAGTAATATTACTGATAAAAAGTAAAGCTAAAATAATTGTACTATTGAAGCTATTACAGAGGAGTTGCTTTATAGATGAGCAATAAGCCAATTTAGGAAGGAAATCACTAATAGCTATATACATGATTTTAGGGATTCTCCAATATTCATGGAGTACATGATACCAGTAATTTCTCCATATAATCTTCTAATATATTCAACACTCCCCGTCATATTGGTGCATAGATGTCTCTAGTGCCCAATTTGTCAAGTGAGTTATGGAACACTTTGCGTAGAATTCGCTTGGAACTCCTTTTATGAGAATGTTTGCTAACTGCCCCCTTACAAATGATAATCCTATTATTTCCGCTTCGAGTGTTTCCTTGATAAAATGCATGTCTGCTTCAACATATTTTGTCGATCATGTTGAACTGGATTTTAAGCAATCCCTATTATGATTTGTTACCACAAAATAAGTTCATTGCTGAATTAGATTTGTAACCAATCTCTGTCAATAGTTCCTTTAGCCAAATTAATTCGCAGAGATCTTTAGCCATACTTCTAAACTCGATCTTTGCACTATATAGAGCAATGCTTCTTGCTTCTCCAGGTGACTAAATTTCCTCCTACAAAAGTAAAGTATTCTGTTGTAGACTTCCTCTCTGTGATACTCCCAGCCCAGTCTGCATCTGTATAACCAACAATATCTAAGTGATTGTATTTTTTAAATATGATTTCTTTCCTAAGTGATGCCTTCAAATATTGTAGTATTCGGATCACCGCATTCATATGATCTTCACTCGAATTTTACATGAATTGACTGACTAGATTCACAACATAGGCAATATCTATTATTGTATGCGATAAGCAAATTAGTTTTCCGACAAGTCATTGGTACCTCTCTTTATTTGTTGTGGTCTGATTAAGATGTTCTTTTAGTCCATGATTTTGGACTATAGGGGTGTCGGCTGGCTTACATTCAAGCATTCCTATTTTAGCTAACAAGTTAAGAATATATTTCCATTATGACAAAAAGATTCCTTGGATAGATAGGATTACTTCTATTTCAAGAAAATATTAGAATCATTCAAGATTTTTCATTTCAAACTCTAATGCAAGGTACTTTTGCAGAGATTTGAGATTTCCTCTTTATCATTCCATGTGATTATCATATCATCTACGTAGATTATAAAGAACAAGGTATGATCGATATTTATTTATTTAATCCACCATTTTTTATGGATAAGCTAAAGCGCCAAACCATGCCCTTGGTAATTGTTTCAAATCATATAGTGCCTTTTGTAGCTTGTATATTGTTCCAGGTAGGGAAATAGTAAATCCTGGTTGAATATCCATGTAAACTTCTTCTTTGAGGTCTCCGTGTAGATGTTGCGGAAGCCAAATGTATATAGTGTGAATGAGTCACAACTACTATACCAAAAATTATGACAGCCACAAAAATTAATAAGACAATAAAGCAACAATAAAAGGAACACCAGAATTTACAAGGTTCGACCAATTTTGCCTACTCCTCGAACACAATCAATATTTTATTCCACTCCAAAAATACAAGTGAAATAATACTAAAGAGAGAAGATACAAATGCCTTAAGAAGATAAGAAGGCAAATGAGAGGTGTGTCTAAATCCTAAACATTAGGCCTCCTTTTATAGGGAAAAAATCCCAACCAATTTGGTCTTCTACCCATGTGGGAGTTTGACAACTTCAACAAATCTCCACCTTGGCAAAATTCCACATCTTCAATTTTCTCTCAATAATAAATTTTGGTTGTGTCTTCATCTTCAATCTTCAGTGTTCAACAATATTGATCAAATCCAAACAATGTTGAAACTTGACCGCAGTCACCACTTTTGTCAGCATATCAGCAGGATTCTCCGTAGTATGAATTTTCTTCACCGTGACTCTACCTTCTTCTATGATTTCTCGTACGAAATGATACCGAACATCAATGTGCTTCGTCCTGGCATTATAGACTTGGTTCTTCGCTAATTGAATAACACTTTGACTATCATAAAAGATTGTGATACCTTTTTGTTCAACATCAAGCTCCTTTAGCAATCCTTGAAGCCAAATTGCCTCCTTCACAGCCTCTGTAATAGCCATATACTCTGCCTCTGTTGTAGACAAAGCAACTGTTGACTGCAAAGTAGACTTCCAACTAACTGGTGCCTTTGCAAAAGTAAACACATAACCAGTAGTTGATCTTCGTTTGTCCAGATCACCCGCAAAATCTGAGTCACAATATCCAACTACAGACTGATTGTCTTCCTACTCAAAAACTAACCAGACATCTACAGTGTTATGAATATACCGTAGAATCCACTTTACATCTTGCCAATGCTCCTTTCCTAGATTATGCATATATCTGCTAATAACTCTAACAACCTGTGAAATGTCAGGTCTCGTACAGACCATTGCATACATCAAGCTACCAATAACATTTGCGTATGGTACCTTTGACGTATACTCTCGTTCAGTTTCATCCAATGGAGACATAGTAGTACTTAGCTTAAAATGGGGAGCAAGTGGAGTACTAACTGGCTTAGTCTTCTCATCTATGCCAAAACGTTGTAGTACTCTTTTCAAATATTCTTTCTGAGATAAACAGAGTTTCTTTGAACGTCTATATCTTATTATCTCAATGCAAGAATTTTCTTTGCCTCAGCCAAATCCTTCATCTCGAACTCATTCTTCAGTTGAATCTTCAACTTATCATTTTCTTCCGAATTCTTGGAAGCTATCAACATATCATCAACATATAGGAGAAGATATACAAAGGAACCATCTTCAAGCTTGCGCAAATACACACAATGATCGTATTTGCTTTTCTTGTACCTTTGCCGCAACATAAACTTGTCAAATCGCTTGTACCATTGTCTAGAAGATTGTTTCAATCCATACAACGATTTTTCAAGTTTGCACACCATATTATCTTTTCCAGCAACTTTGAATCCTTCTGGCTGAGTCATGTAGATTTCCTCCTCCAAGTTTCCATGTAAAAACACAGTTTTTACATCCATCTGAACTAGTTCCAAATCCAATTGTGCTGCCAAAGCCAGCATAAATCTAATGGAAGAATATTTTACAACTGGAGAAAACACTTCATTGTAATCAATTCCCTCCTTTTGAGCATATCCTTTGGCCACAATCTTGCTTTGTAGCGAACATCTACTTGGTCAGGAAATCCTTACTTCGTTGCAAATACCCATTTGCACCCAATTGCTTTCTTTCCCTTCG
>MU754707.1:76684-90421 GCA_026770625.1 Nicotiana glauca | reverse complement strand
CACAGAGCATACTTAGACAATACCTTGGCTCTGATACCAATTGTTGCGGAAGCCAAATATATATAGTGTGAATGAGTCACAACTACTATACCAAAAATTATGGCAGCCACCAAATAATAAATAAGACAATAAAGTAACAATAAAAGGAACACCAGAATTTACGAGGTTTGGCCAATTTTGCCTACTCCTCGGACACAACCAATATTTTATTCCACTCCAAAAATACAAGTGAAATAATATTAAAGAGAGAAGATACAAATGTCTTAAGAAGATAAGAAGGCAAATGAGAGATGTGTCTAAATCCTAAACATTAGGCCTCCTTCTATATGGAAAAAATCCCAACCAATTTGGTCTTCTACCCACGTGGGAGTTTGACAACTTCAAGAGTAGAAAAGTATTTTTCACATCAAATTGGTGCACTGGCCAATTCAAATTTGCTGCAAGATATAATAGCACCCTATATGTATTTGGCTTTGCAACCGGCCATAAGGTTTAAAGTCGACGCCATAGGATTGAGTGTATCCTTTGCTACAAGTATTACTTTATACCAATCTATTGATCCATCTGTATTGTATTTAATAGAAAATACCCATTTGCATCCTACCACTCTTTTTTCCTTCAGGTAGTGGTACTATTATCCATGTATTCATGTTCTCCAGTGCCATCATTTCTTTATTTATTTCTTGAATCTACTTCGAGTCATTTAATGCCTCATGTATTGTGGTTAGAATTTGTTCAGAACACAACTTGTGCACAAAAGCTTTTCGGGACTGTGACAATTTCGTAGTACCCACGTGGTTGGCAATGGGATACTTTCTTTTCTTTTTTTCACAATCTGGAGAAGAACGACTTGGTGGTTTGCCACGATTATGCCTGAAAGATAATTGGAAACCATCAAATTTTGTTAGTAGTGTAATCAAGACGAGAATTTAGAGATTGTACCTCGGAGTTGTTTGGTGTTAAATCATGATGTAGGAGAAGTTGTTCTTCTTCGGCAGGTTGCTTCTCCTCTCTCTGTTTATCTTCACTTGAATGTTCTTGATCACTCATCGAGTCACTGTAATTTTTTCCTTTTTGCTTCGGTTGTTGTCAGCCTAGGTTTTGTCACTTGAGTACTGTCATATGGCTGATTCCTTGCTGTTTCTTGTCATAATGGTTTAGTTTTATTGGATTTCATCTCCCACTTTGTATTATTTTCATTGTCTTGTAGACGGGTTGCATCTTCAAATCCTGGCCAGCTTTACCATATATTTTTCTCTCCATATAACAACTCCCCCTGAAGAGAAGAATGGCAATTTGATTTAGAAAAAAACATTTCAGATTCTATAAAAGTCACATCCATGGTGGCATAATGGTTACCAGTCGTAGGATCTTAGCACTAATAGCCTTTCTTATGGTCTTCATAGTCCAACCCTAGAAAAATGCATCTGACATCACAAAGATCAAGTTTAGTTCGATGTCTTTTGTTAATATGTACAAATGCTGCACATCCAAATATCCAAGGAGGAAGCATCAAAACTGAAGGTAATGACACGTGATGAGAAAGAACTGGTAATGGGGTCTCAAAATTCAAGACACGAGATGGCATTCTATTGAGTAGGTATACGTTGGTACCCAATTTTGTCCTCATATTTTTTCAAATAAGTGTATATACTTTCAAAACATCATTTTGCATCATTATTTAATTTACAAGATTTATGCAAGCATTTTATATAACTATTCACAATTTTATTAAAATTGATTTTCTTGCATTTAAATTGCTTGAATATTTATTAATTACTCCTTCAAATTATCTTGTGATGACTTAATTATTTAAAATTATCATTTGCATCCATGATACATGTTTCATATATTTTTATTTTATTTTTATACAATTACATTAGTATTTTAGGCTATTTGCACATTCTTGCAATACAACAACATTAACAACCTAGTAAAATCCCACAAGTGGGGTCTGGGGAGGGTAGTATGTATGCAGTCCTTACCCCTACCCTGAAAGAGTAGAGAGGCTATTTCCGAAAGACCCTCGGCTCAAGATAATAAGAAAAATAAAAAGGAGAGAATATTAGTTTCACCTCAGAGATCATAGGAAATATAGAAACATAAAATGCAGAAGGAAAAATGCAAAACAAAAATGATGGCTAATAAATGGGTCTTGCATCGAAAAGAGAAAATAGTAAGACACGACAATGCCCCTAGCTATTTCAGACAAAAACCCTACTAGACTAGGCTCACAACAGTACAAGGTAATGCAAGACTCAACTACCTCCTAGCCTACAACTGTAATACTCGACCTCCACAATTTCCTATCAAGTGTCATGTCCTCGAAAATCTGAAGCCTCGCCATATCCTGCCTGATCACTTCTCCCCAATAATAGCATATATTTTACAGTTGTATTACATTTGTTATTTTATTCAGGGTCAAAATAATATCTTACATTTTTATAATCTTATACTATTGTTTTAAAGTATTAATTTGCATAAATAAAATTTTATAATTTATTTAACTATTTTATTAAAATATTTTTCCCTTAATTTTTTTATTTAAAAGTTGGCCCTAATTTTGAGCAAATTTTCGGACCAAACAAGCCCCAAATCCTTAGCCCAAATCAAACAACCCCTGATTCCCAATCCAGTCCAAAATCCGACCCAACTCTTCTCAAATCCCAAACCGTTGATCAAAAGTGATCAACGACTCATAGCATTTCCCCTATATCTCCTTATATGCCCACCCCTAAACCCTTGGGACCTTTTTCCCTTCCAGTCACCCTCACACGCTCTCATCTTCTATGAACCCTGGCCGTCACACCCCAGTTCCTCTCCGATTCTAACCTAGAGATGGAATCTACCTACGGTATACTTACCTTATTGGTCTCTTCTCACTATTGGTCGTCCATTTATGGTGTTACTTAGGTGCTTGCCTAAGATTGGCAAGTGAGACCTTCTGGGATCAGACTAAAGTGACTCAAATCTTTATTTGTGGTATCATTCGTCTATATACACTCAGTACCAGGCTATATGAGTTAGATTTAGTGAGATCTCTAACTATTTGTGTTCTCCCTCTTGAACAAGGGTTTACGCGATTTCTCTCCTAAATTGATTCTGAATTGATTTTTCATGCTTTCTTTCTTATTATATGTTTGATTTATTTTGTTTCCTTATTTTTTCGTTCAATTTTACTGCTGTATAAAGCCCTCCCCATTCCCCTTTGAGACAAACCTTAACCGTAGATTTTCACTAAACACTAGAGTTATTACTTTACTATTCTCTTGTCCATACCTTGAATTTTAGTTGTATGAAAGCCAAGGCTACCAGGATTCGACTTTTCAACTTCTTCTTAGTGCGAGCACTGCTCGGGGTTCCTATGAAGACCTTGGGAACTTTAACGCATTGAAATTCCGAGTTCTCGTTCTTTGCTTAATTCAGAATAATGTGGAATTTTGTTCTTTATTATTATTTGTTTAACTGGTAAGTCACTTGACTTTTGCAATTCCGTTCTTATGTGTCTATGATTTGAATGTTCTTATTTATGAAATTCATGACTTAATATGTCAACATTTGAACCTGTTTTGTAATCTGAACTTTCCTAACAATTGAGTTTACCTAATACCGCCAGTTCTGAGATTGTTTATGTCTAATTCCATCATTTGAACCCTCTTAAGTTCATTTAGCTAATGTGTTCTGGGCTACTCCTGTATGCAACTTTTTTATTTTTGCATTTGTTTTGGAACCTCTTTGGTATTTTACTTTACCTAAAATATGCCAATTCTGATTTGTCATTTGAACGTGCCTCACCTGAGTGATTTAGACCCTCTTAAGTTCATATCGGTCTACACTGTCAATACTTGAATGCCTATATTTTCTATTTGATATAAACTTGCTTTCCCACTCTGTTCTAAATCTCTGTAGTGATAGACTTGCATGTGTTAAGACATTTTTTGTCAACCATAACTGGCTCCCCTGTTAATATATCCCTCAGCATGTCTTTAGCTCACTTGATTCCCTATCCCTTTAGTAGTAGATGTCATAATATATGTTTTCCTACCATGTCTGATGTTGTTTTGTTTCCTGATGTGAGTTAACATGGGATGGTTATTTAGCATAATTTGGATCTTTTAAGCTCTAAGCCTTTTAAGTTAGTTCCCTACTTAGACTTGCTTGATAATATGCACCTTTGTATAATAGTTTCTCCCTTAACTCTTTCAATATCACTCTCTCAATTTGTTATTTTACTAAGTGTTAAACCTACTTCTAAGTCTTGATGACCTCCTTGATTAGCTGTTCTTTGTTCTCAACTTTGCTATGTCTACTTTTTAAACTATAAGTGTATTTCCTCAACTTCTGTCCCTTAACCATTCTCCACTCACTCTCATTTGTTACATATGCTATTCTGAACCTATCATTCTTGAGTACGAAAACAACATGTACTCAATGAGTATCCTGTCTAATCTCAAAGAAGTAGAGACGAGATGGTCGACTTCGACACTTACTAGTGGTCCAATAATGATATACTATTAATGTGAATAATTATGGATTTATTAAAAATGACAGAAATTTCAAGTAGGTCACGAACAGGTGAAAGTTCTTTTTTTTTATGTTAGAAGTCTTCGGATTCATAATCTATTAATTTTCAATTATCCCAAGTCAGGGAGAGCAAATATCAATCGCAAATAATCTCAAGGCAAGCAATACCAAGCATGCACAATTCATGCCGAGGTGTACGGCCCGATCCAATAGAAAAATAAATTGTGCACTGCCGAGGGCCGAACGGCATGAACCATAGATGCATCTATTACCCCGCTCGCGAATCATACATGCGACGCAGTCAAATATAAATAAACACAACAATCAGTCAATCAAGAATTCATTGGGGAGAAATTATCCCAAGAAAATCCAATTCTCTTTTAAAAATTCAAGAAAATGAAGTTTAATCTTTGTAGAAATTCATTTATTAATTCGATGTGATTTAAGCAATTCTAGTTGTCAATTAGTTTACAAATAATTCAAGTACGGCATGCCTTTTGGTCATAGACTATCCGGACAATAGCATAATAGTAGCTACGCACGGACTATTGCCAATTCGTTTGTACGTAGCCCCCCACAAATAGGAGCACATAACCAATTAACTCGCCTATGAGGACAATTCCCTCTTACAAGGTTAGAAAGGAGACTCACCATGCTCCGAAGATCCATGCCGGTATTCCACGCCCTTCCGAAGACTCTAATTGATGTACAACACTCCAAAACTAGCCAATGATTACGCAAATATATTAATCCAATCTATAACAATTCCTAACCCCGATCGGGAAGTTGAAAAAAATGCCCTCGGGCCCACGTGCTCGGATTTCCAAAATTTTCGAAGAATAAGTTTACCCATAGCCTCGCGAGCTCAAAAATAAAATTTACTCTCAATTTTCTATCCAAAATCGTGGTCAAAATCCAAGAATATCAATTTTTTAGGTTTTCCGTCAAACCCCAAGTTTCTACCTATTTTCATACTCAAATCCGAAGTAAAACCATGAATGGAAAAACTTACCTTGACATTGATGGAGAAAATCTTTTTTCAAAATTGCCCAGCCCGAAGTGAAAAGTGGGAGGAAATGAGCCTAAACTCATTTTTTAAAGATAGCTTACTGCCTCTAGTCGTTTCACACATGCGGTGTATTGACCGCTTCTGCGGTCCCGCAAGTGCGGACCAATGGCCGCTTCTGCGGTCTTTCCTCAAGCCTCCTACTTCCGCATATGCGCTTCCACTTTCGCAGGTGCAGTCCTACATTTGCGGCAAAATGACCGCATCTACGATCCCTTCACTTCCAGTCCAAAACCGCATCACTTCCGATTGCGCTCCCAACTCCAGAATCACCATACGGAGCTATTCACAGGCTCGGCATTCCAAACGGACATCAATAACACAAAAATGGACTTCAAGCCAAACTTATTAAATTTCTTCTAAAATGCTAACTTCCACAATAGGCGCCAAAACGCTCCCGGGTCATCCAAAATCTGATCCGGGCATACGCCCAAGTCCAAAATCATCATACGAACTTGCTGAAACTTTTGATCCCAATTCCAACGTTGCTTACTCAAAAATCTGATCTTAGCTAATTCTTACTACTTAAAGCTTCTGAAATGAGAATTCTCTTTTCGAATCAACTCCTAATTTCCCGAAATTCAATTCTGACCACGCGTACAAGTCATAACACCTAAATGAAGCTGCTCATGACCTCAGACTGCTGAACAACACGCTAGGGCTCAAGACGACCGGTCGGGTCGTTACATTCTCTCTCACTTAAACATATGTTCGTCCTCGAACGTGCTAAGAACTACACTAAAGTAGTCTGAAATCACTGTTTAACACCTCATGAACTTTCCCGTGCTACCACAACTCAGTTGAGCATATTAGCTCGATCAATCTTGAAAATATTTCCTTTTATTCAAGCAAATAAGCCTTAGAGCCTAATTCCAACATCCGAAATTCTATGCCCGACATGTTTCCAATATACGTTCACCGTATCAATAACTACACGCAGCCCCAAAACACGACTGCATACCTTAGCTGAATTCACAAGTTCTACCATTTTACTCACAGGACCATAATAACATTCTCTGATCAATTTAGTCGAAATTCCACGAATTTGATGCTCCCATTGCACCGTATGACATACATAGGTCTTGTTCTAACTCTTACAATACCGACACGATGGATGAGATGTGTAGAAACTCATAACCACTGCCGAAACAACATTTCATTGGGTCTATACTCCTAGCAAGAACTATCACCTCATTCTGAACCAAACAATGATCTAAGCTCCTTAATATACTTCATATACTCAGATTGCGTTGATCCCGAATTCAAGGATCTCGTCTCACCCAGTACAAACTGCTCAGGCAAATAAGCCACCCTGACATGACCAAAAGTCTCATATGATGCTACAATGTGCCAATAGTCTACCATATCGAACGCGATACAAAGGAAAGCAATTTGAGAAGGAAATTCAATTACACCGCTCGCTAATTATACATGCGACGCGGTCAACTTAATTAAACAAACACCCCGCTCGCGAATCATGCATGCGACGCGGGTACACAGCGAATATAAGTTTTCCTCATAAAGTAGGAAACAAACATATAAAAATAGATACGGGGAACTACACTCAGCATCACTCCGTTGTGGTGCACAACCCGATCCAAGCAACATAACCATGGCGGCGTGCCACCCGATCCACACATATATCTCACATAAGTAAATGCACATCGAGCTAAATTGCTCCTTATAATAAAATGCCGAATTTCGGTCACCAGCACACTAAGTGCACAATTCCATCCCTGGGGAGACATATAGCGTCATAAGCTACAACACTCAAGCACAACGGAGGTGCGATATACGATCAGAATCTCAAAAGCCATTTTGCTCATACAACATCATTTCTACGTGGATCCTCAACATATAAGCAATTTCTCAAGGCATCTCACAACTCACACGACACAATGTATCACTATATGAAATATCTGGCAACGAAATAACACCCTGAATACTCCTCCATAAGGAGCGCATTACTGAAATGAACACGTTTGGCCTGATATAGAGCCCATATTCACATTTGAATCCATCTACCGACCTCAAGCCGATTCTTATCGCACTAAACTAGGCTAATTACCTTTCAAAGGTCCATAATAACTCCTCTTCCGCTCATAACACATAAAAACATCCATCATAGTCGGAGAAATCATCCGTAGTCCACAACTCAATAGACTGAGTGCCCTCCAGGCATATATTCTCAAATCAATGATATTATCACAACCTTCATACTTGGTTTAAGTCTTTAATCAATCAAGTGACTACCTGTCACACTTATACAACCTTCCTGTGGGACACACTCCCACAACCTACCATAACAAATAACCGGGTCATACCTCCAAACCACCAGCCGCACTAACATTGAAAAGCAATTAAGAATCATTAACCAGGATGCAAAGCCTTTTTCACAAAACACCATTCTCAGGTGACGCTGAATACAATACCAACTTACCTGAAACATCGAAACTCTTTTCCTGCTCATCCGAGCTCGTGACATCCTTGTCCACACCGAGATGCTACATTGATCTTTACTTCAAATTACATACCACTCACTGTACCTAATATGCCAACATACGACAAAACACTCTTTTCAACATAGCTTCGGAACCATTATCATGTTAACACTTCATCATACAAAACTTTCCACTTAACTCACTCAGGACAACCATAGCAACGCACCAAAACTAGCCAATGATTACGCAAATTCATTAATATACAATAAACTACTCATATTAATCCAATCTATAACAATTCCTAACCCTGATCGGAAAGTTGACAAAAATTCCCTCGGGCCCACGTGCCCGGATTTCCAAAATTTTCGAAGAATAAGTTTACTCATAGCTCGCGAGCTCAAATATATAATTTACTCTCAATTTCCTATCCAAAATCGTGGTCAAAATCCAAGAATATTAATTTTCTAGGTTTTTCCTCAAACCCCAAGTTTCTACCTATTTTCATACTCAAATCCGAAGTAAAACCATGAATTTAGCATATAATGAGTGGGAACAACTTACCTTGACATAGATAGAGAAAATCTTTCTTAGAAAAGCTCTAAAATTGCCCAGCCCGAAATGAAAAATGGGAGGAAATGAGCCTAAACTCATTTTTTAAAGATAGCTTACTGCCTCCAGTCGTTTCGCACCTGCGGTCTATTGACCGCTTCTGCGGTCCCGAGGGTGCGGACCAATGGCCACTTCTGTGGTCTTTCCCAAGCCTCCAACTTTCGCATTTGCGCTTCCACTTCCACAGGTGCAGTCTCGCATCTGCGGCAAAATGATTGCATCTGCGGTCCCAACCTAGCCGCTCATTTTCGCTTCTGCGACTCGACCACCGCAAGTGCGGTCCCACTTCTGCGGCTACATGTCTGCATCTACGGTCCCTTCACTTCCAGTTCAAAACCGCATCTGCGGTTCTTGTGGCCGCTTCTGCGGCTCCACACCTGTAGCCCAATTCTCGCAGGTGCGGTTATGACAGCAACCAGCAAGTTCAGCCTTCCAAAAATTTTATTTTTGATCCGTTAACCACCCGGAATCCACCCGAGGCCCCCGGGACCCCAACCAATCATACTAACCAGTCCCAAAATACATTATGGACTTGCTCGAGGTCTCAAATCATATCAAACAACGCTAAAACCACAAATGGACCTCCAATCTAAGCTTTATGAACTTTAGAATTTCAAGCTTCCACTTTCGATGTTTAAACCTACCAAATCACGTTCGATTGACTTCAAATTTTGCATGCAAGTCATATTCGACATCATGGACCTACTCCAAGTTTCGAAATCGGATTCCGACCCAGATATCAGAAAGTCCACTTCCGGTCAAACTTCTCAAAAACCTTCAAATTCTATCTTTAGCCAAATGACTCCAAAATAATTTACGGACCTCCAAATTCACTTTTGATCGCGCTCCCAACTCCAGAATCACCATACGGAGCTATTCACAGGCTTGGCATCCTAAACGGATATCGATAACATTGAAATGCACTTCAAGCCAAACTTATGAAATTTCTTCTAAAATGCTAACTTCCACAATAGGCGCCAAAACGCTCCCGGTTCATCCAAAATCCGATCCGAGCATACGCCGAGGTCCGAAATCATCATATGAACCTGCTGGAACCTTCGAATCCCAATTCCGACGTCACTTACTCAAAAATCCGATCTTAGCTAATTCTTACAACTTAAAGCTTCTGAAATGAGAATTCTCTTTCCGAATCAACTCCGAATTTCCCGAAATTCAATTCCGACCACGCGTACAAGTCATAACACCTGAAATGAAGTTGCTCATGGCCTCAGACTGCTGAACGAGGTGCTAGGGCTCAAGACGACCTGTCAGGTCGTTACAATTGTACCGAAATATATATTATATTACACAAAACACATATTATCAACTATAACATAAATATAAAATATATAAAATTTTACTTTCTCTTGTTCTCTAAGTTCATCAATTAACTATAAACAAGTAATAAGACATTTCTTATGATCAAATTTATTCTTTTATGTACAATTTTCTCTCTATAGGTTGATATTTGTTGGTTTTTTGACAAAACTTTTGTCAACAAATATTTTCAGTTTTGTATTGTTGAGTACTTTAATTAAGAATATTAGAGTTATGCACTAGTTAGTATTCAAATCGAATAAACCGAAGTTACCAAACTGAATAAACCGAAATCGAAAGGAGAAAAACTAAACCATACCGAATTTAATTAGGTACGGTATTAGTATAAGATTTTAAGAAATCGAATATTAAAAATACCGAATCAAAATATCTAAATACTGTACCGTATCGATAGATGAACACCCATATTTTCTAGTACAAATATGTGTTTAGGAATCTTCACTTCTTGAAAGATGTCTCAGCCTCTTTTGAATAATATGGCCGGTATCTTTTACTTGTTGTTCCAATCAAACTCTTCCGAGTTGTTAGCATTTTTCTTTGACCTCAAGAGTGGTTTTATCCAACTTTTGCTTCAATCTAGATTTTAGAGAGATTATAATAATGTGGTGGGGTAGATGAGATTACTCCATTCTTCGTCAAGGAGTCTCAATTTTTAGTTTTGAGAATGGCAAAACACCTGGTAGGTAGCACAAAATCTTATTATTATTATTATTATTATTATTATTATTATTATTATTGTTGTTGTTGTTGTTGTTGTTGTTATTATTATTGTTGTTATTATTATTATTATTATTATTATTGTTGTTATTGTTATTATTATTATTATTCTTATTATTATTATTGTTATTGTTATTATTATTATTATTATTATTATTGTTAAATATTATGAATTTCCTCTAAACTTTCCACCTAGGACTGCTTATAGGGTGGATTGGGGTTATTTACTCTTAACGGTTTGACTTATCGGTTATCGACTTTTAAATGTATTCATCTATTGCCACCCGGTAAGATATCGGGCGGATTGATATCGGTTTAACTCTTATTTGCGATTATCGGATGGTTTATCGGCCTAATTCAATCTAAGAATGATGTAATGTGTCATGTGTTGTAGAGTGAAAAAAGTATAACACATTGCATAGAGAATGGCAACCATGATAAGGTTACTATAAGACATTGGACAAGGACAAAGATAGGTACAGTTATATCATTTAAGGAGGTCTGATGGGGTATGACTTCTTATGAAGTACTAATTACTAAAAGTAGGGGTGTTCATAAAAATTCGAAAAATCGAACCAAACCAAAAATTAAATCAAGCGGATCAAAAAAACTGATACTTTTTTGTTTGATTTGGTTTTGGTTTTGGTTTTGAAATTTAAAAGCCGATCAAATTTGGTTTGGTTTTGGTTTTAATAAAAAAAAAATAAACCAAACCAAATATAGGAATAGCTATTTTAAATTTATTATTACACCTATATATGTATACTTTTATACAAAGTTTCAAAATTTTTATAGTAATTGTTAATCGTTTGCGCTTTTAGTACGGTTCTTTATCTTTACATTCTATTTTGATTGGCAGTTTTCTTTTGTTAAGTGTAAGAATAATATATTTCATGTTAAAAATAATATATTTTTAATTGAGTCCTTAAATTATTCATCATTATTTGATTCAATTATCATCAATATATCTTGATAAATAATAGATTTCTCAAAGAGCAATTGATTTGATAGTGTTACGATGAAAATATGGTCGCTGAAATATGTGTTTGATAGTGTATGTCTTATATTTAAGAAAAAATTGACAAATAACCGAAAAACCCGAATAACCGACATAAACTCAATCAAGAAAGAACCGACTTAATTGGTTTGGTTTGGTTCTAATATTTGAAAAATCGACTTACTCGGTTTGGTTTCTTTTTAGTGAAAAACCGATCCAAACCGAACCATGAACACCCCTAACTAAAAGTTTCCTTCTATTTAGTGGAATAGGCGTGTTACAGAGAATGTTTGAATAGTTCAAGCAAGGTGACACGACTGTTCTAAGGTTAAAGTGTACATCTGTCAATTGTCATGAGAGGCGCTAAGCTTAATATCACATGAGCTTATGAGAAGATGAGCCGAGTGTCAAAGATATGACAGGATGACCCAGTGAGAATAAGTTACCGTAAATCTCTAAGACTATGCCTTTTTGGCTTTAATCCAAGTGGGGAACTCTATCATTGATAACTAGATCGCATGAATATCTGTTGTTACGGTCCCTAGACTAGGGTTTTTTATATTTAACATATATATGGATAAAAATAAATTTTATATATATATATATATATATATATATATATATATATATATATATATATATATATTTTCTTAGCGAGTTAACGGATTATCCATTAAGAAAATTGAATAATCCGCCTCCAAACCAATAAGCCATAGTAAAAAAAATTCAACCCGTTCCCCGTCCGTTAAACCGTTAATTCGATACTAATAAGTCATTTAGCTTCGATTCCGATTCGATTTTCGGTTTTGATTCGTTTTGAACACCCCAATTTCCACCTAAGTATTCCACATCTAGTTGTACAAAAAAGAGCTTAAGACGCTTTTTTCGTCTTGTATTCAACAAAAATGGAACAACTTACATTCTCTTCTCAACACTAGCTCTTCTTAATCACACATGCTATTCTCCCACAAAGGCACTCCATATACAAAACTTGGCTAGTATCTAACTCCTTGTGCAATGTATAATTGTGCATGGAAAATTCAAGAAGCCCCTTTCAAGAGTTCTGACATTACTATTAAGAAAATAACAATAAAAGAGAGTTCCTCCATATTGGGGTGTCACTTGGCACTTCCTAAAAAGTTGTGGTACCTTCGTAAGGAGGCTTCGTGGGGAGTCCTCACTAAAATACAATTTGAAAAGCAAAAAGAAAGAAGCTAATCCGTACGTAATTTGTTTTCTCTCCTTTTCTGCGACATAAAATTATCAATTATAATTTTAGTAATTATTGAATTCCCGACAATACTATATAGCCATTGTAAAAATAATAGTCGAAAAAATATGTAAATTTGTATATATATACATTTTGTATGTTATATACAAAAATTATACACGTTTTATATATTTTTTCGGCTATCGGATATAACTAGTTTCTGGCGTGAACTAAATGTGATATAGCCCCTGTAAAAATAATAGCTGAAAAAATGTATAAAATTTATATATATTTTGTATATACACACACATTATGTATGTTATATACAAAAATTATACATATTTTATTTTATTTTTTTTGCTACCAAATATAAATAATTTCTGGGACGATTTAAAATTGATAACACCCCAATTTATTTGTTGATTACTAACTAACGTCCATTGACCATCTTATTTGAATAGTAGGTATAGATATCTCCTATTGACAACTCGAAAACCTTATAAGTGTCACCATAACTCGCTTCCTTATTTTTCACTGGATATTTGAGTTTGTACATCTTATTATAAGACTCATTCAAATTCCTAAGTTGAACATGACAATTAAATGGAAATAAGAAGAGAGCTTATTTGATCAAAATGAACGAAATAATCTATTGAAAAAATACTCATTATTCACTATAGTAGTGTGCAATCAATAAGTAGTTTTGTAGACAATTCTATTCAATTACTTGATTAAAAGTTGTAGAAATGATTTTAGGTTAACTTTGAATGGTAGGTTTAGAGCCTTTTAAAAGCCAAGTTTCTAGGAGGACAAAAGTTTTTTTTTTTTTTTTTGG
>MU754707.1:26795-70760 GCA_026770625.1 Nicotiana glauca | reverse complement strand
TTGTATTTTTTTTTTTTTTTTTTTTTTTTTTTTTGGGGGGGGGGGGATGTTTGTTTGAAAGTTTTTTTCACTTACCTTTCGAGGGCAGGGTTTAACATGTTAATGAGACCATTTTCTGCGACTAATTGAATGATCTTCATAATCACCCATTCCTTTATGTAAAAGACACCAGCTAATGGCTGTGCCTGTGATCCTCCTCCTCCTCCTCAAGTTATGAGCAATAAGAATGGTAATTCCATGCAGCTTTCTACCCCAAAAGGTTATCTTTCTCCATGCTGCTGAAGGAGAAAACTCTCCTCTCCCCTTGCTGCAGTAAATTAGAGGACTGGATAGTAATATTTCCATGAGAATGACAGGTTCTGCCATGGGCTTGATGAATATAACAAGTCAGAAATTTCTCCAGCTTCTCCTTCTGCCAATCCCAGACAGCACCTCTAAATTGTACTTCCAAAATTCCTCGTACTGATCTTTAACACCCTAGGCAAAATTCACCATCGGCAGAACATGGGAGAGATACTAGATATATAAGGAAGCAAGCCTTAGACCACAATGACATGTTTTAAAGTCGTGCTGTTCTGGGCCCGAAATGGACAGTATAACTAGTGGACTGTGCAGCAAATATAGTATCAGAGTTGGATTCCAGCAATACGATGGTGGGGCAAACCTCAGCGAGAATGTTGAGTCACTAAAAAGGGCGTATGTAATGGCCATGACAGAAGACTGATAGGCTTCTACTTTAGCAAACTTCCGAAGAGGCGGTGTAGTATGACATCTCAGGAAAATCCCACATCGGAACGGGAGAGAAAAATGATGGGTTATATAATACAGAGAACAAATTCACATGGTACACCCACTTTCAGGCTCTATATGAGTTGCCCAAGGGACAAAGCTGTGAGGCTTGTTGAGACAAAGCGGACAATATGTACCATGGGCTTGGTCTGTGATATGCTCTTCCTTATTTCCCCTACAACAGCTTCCTGATTGGTTTAGATAGTAAACTGTATAGAGCTTGGTAAATATAACTTGCTCCGGACTCCTCTAACAATATTTCTATTCCCTAATGAAAGCCTTTTCCCCTCTCTATTTTTAACTCAATATTTTTCATACATGTCTTCCTGTCCCTTTATAGTTTCCTCTCAAAGAACAGTGTCATAACGACCATGTATTCATTCTTCAATACCAAACTTCCATTCCATATTTATCTCCTTTGATCCTCCTCCATAACTCCCTTCTTTCACTTAAATGTCTGCCACAACCACACATATTTTCTTAATGAAGCTATATCGAGGACCCTTGTGTCCCTAACCCCAGGGGGATCATCTTTGATTGCAGAAGTTATCACTCTTCTACCCTCCAGCTGGAATGGTCATCACGTTTGACCACTGCAGCTACATAGGATCCTGATATAATCATGAAATTGCCATCTTTTGACAAGTAATTGCTCTGCCAACATGCTAATCTTTTCTCAAATTTCTTGATGTAGGTAAAATAACTAAACTGTAAATAACTTGAAGAACCACTTTAGATTTCTAAGCGCATGAGCACCTTATGAAATTTCACCAAGTATAACCCAAACATTAGCTGATAGTTCTTTGGAAGTTGGTAACAGAATATTTGATGCTTGTTGTAGGTCAATGGTGAACTGCATTACACTGAACTCGACGAGCAGAGTAGTTTTAGCTAGTTGTCGCAATGCTTTTACGATGGTTGGTAATCTCCTCCATGACTTCATGCTATATTTCCTTGCACATGTGAGCAATCATTAATTTTTGGTTTGTTCTGCATTTGCTTGAACCTGATGAATTTGAAGATTGCAAACCTTAGCTTATACGCTGTTGCTTTTGCGGTGTTCAATGTCGTCGGAGCAGGGACACCTGCTGCTGTAGAAAATCAGGTATGTGACCTTCAGTGGCTTTTTTGTTTACTCTAAATTTTCTTTTGGCTTGTTCTCATTACTTTTTGAATGAGCAGTATCGTTGGATTGCATATATATCAATTTTCATTGGAAGCTGCTTTGTGGGCGTGTTTCATCTCGGAACCAGAGAGCCGAGGTCTTCACATGTCTTATTTTCTGTTTTTGAGTGAATTTATTGGCTGCATTATTTTCTGTGATTGGTTTTTTAAGGAAATGTAATTGTTTGAATTATTTCATTGCTTGGCTGAACTGGAGAAAAAATCATTTTGTTTGAGAATTTTGATGGAGCTAACCCCTAACCAGATTATGCATTGAACAAGATAGCTCAGCTTTTCTTCCTCCTCCATAAAATATAGCTTCATTTGTTTGAAACCCAGTTGAAAAATAATATTCCATCCCAGAAGAACAAGTTAGGTTATGTACTTTCAGTAAAGAAAATGACAGTTATGCTAATTTTGGAATGGGAAATTGCTTTCAAGTACCATGATTAATTATAAGGGGAAGTTCTTGATAATTCTCTGCTTAGATGTTAATCACTAATATTTGCCTTTCTTGGCCAGTTTGAATTTAGAAGCTCGTGTCAAAGGTTATGTTAGAATTTCTTGGATGTATTGGTTTAAGAAGATCTTATATCACCAAGTTGCTCTTGTTTACTTGCTTACCAGACTTGTGACTAATGTCTCCCAGGTAAGTATTATCTGTTTTGGAGTTGGCCCTTTTGGATAGATATCAGAAAACTGAAATGGATTTGATCGAAACAGTTCTTGTAATTGTTTGGATTGCAGGCGTTTCTTGCTTTCTATGTGATCTATGACCTGCAGATGAGTCAGTCTTCAAAAGCTCTGGTATTCTTCTGAACCTCGTTTTCATTTTAAATAAAGAGCTTTTATTTGAAGGAACTGGCAAGGGAAGAAATATAGTACTAACTCTTGTTCCTGTTCTTAATTGGTGTGGATAGGTCCCTGCAATCATTTTTATTTGCAGTTTTGTTGTATCCGTCCTGCTACAGGTGCCATACAAACAGAACTTTTTTTGTCAGTTCTATCTCTAAATTTTCCAACGCCTTTTTTTGCCTCTTTTGTTTCCTTATAACTGTATTATATGCAGGAGATTAAATGGACCAGCCAGCGATTGAAGGGCTTTTATACTGCAGGAGGTCTCCTTTGGGTACTTTGTGGCACAGGAATACTCTTGCTTCCAAGAAACATGAATGTTCTTATGTATATCTTGTCGGTATTGATTGGCATAGCAAATGCCTTGATAATGGTACGGATAATATTCTGTGAGCTTACTTTGAATCTCGAGTCTTGAAACTTTATTTTTGCACTTTATCCTGTTGTAGCATATCTATTTTTTGCATTAAACTTGTAAAGAACACAGATGAGCGGTTTCTGTCAACCATAAGACAGCAATTATACTTATTTAACTTTGATTTATGAGAAGTTTTAGTCCATATATTTCTGCTGACATAGGCTAGAGAGGTGCTTTATCAATTTTTAGATGGTCATCAATTTCTAATCAAAGCATGATACAAAACCATTCTGGAACAGCTTTGGCTATCTTTCAGCGCAAAATTCCTTTATGATAAAATTTAGATGGACCAAATACTCCTTTAAGCACTGATGGACTTGCTGTCGGTTACTTAAGTTGTGACCTTATATATGTGGAAATATTATCTCCTTAGATAGGACAATTTTCCATTTATTTCTTAATGACACTATTTTCACAAAGGAGGTCTAGCCATATCTTGTGGTTTTTGCTTAATATTTGGCACTATTGAGTATCTATGAAGTTGTTAACTAACCATGGTCATGGACTTGTTTCACTGAAGAGTGGGCAGTAATATTCTTAGTTGTGGAATGATGTTCAGCTACATTAAGCCTTGCATACATGTATATATTCCTCACCATTCTTAAAAAAGCCAAGTGCATACATGTTGTAGTTTCTATTATTCCATGAAGAAGCCAGGCTCTTTGCTGTGACATGGATTGGAAGAAATAATGATTTAAAATGCTCGATTAATTGTAAAACATGCAATGTATCAGAAAGCCTACAATTACAATCTTCATGTGCACCTCTTTCCTATATGTCTTAACAGGTGACTGGAGTGGGCATGCAAAGTGTCCTGGTAGGCCGAGATCTAAATGGCTGTGCTTTTGTATACGGATCCTTGAGTTTTCTGGATAAAATGATATGTGGGTTGGCTTTGTTCATTCTCGAGTCATATCAGAGTAAGCATTTGTTCCCCGTATATCTCTGTTATCTTGGTCAATGACCAGCTTCTATGTGTAGTCATTCTAATTGTTTGACATCCATTACTGAGTGTGTCTGCGGAAAACTAATGAATTAGCTCCACCTTAAGTTCATTAACAGAGTTAGTTAACAGTTTCGCCTTTTCATCAGCCAAGAACTTGCTGTTTCACCCACTTATTTTCATCCTTCCTTTATAATAACCTCTAGCAGAGATCTTTTTACTTTACTATAGACTTGTTACCAGAAAGTTTCTGTTAAGAAATCTGTAATAGGGCGCAGAATTCATTTCACTTTTCTCACTTAAATTATTTGTAGCTTCCTTTCATCAGATAACTCTTTATTAACTTCGGCACTGTCACCTTTCTATGCAGGATCCTCTCCAGAACTGCACAACTGCAATACGAGCTGCCCATTCTTTTCCCTCAATCGGTATGCACTAGGTCTCGTTCCAGCGGTATGTGCACTCCTTGGGGTGATAGTCTGCAGTATGGACCTTCAGACGCCCACATTGGAGCCTCTGCAGGAACCTCTACTGGGTTAACACCTAACAAAGCTGTTGAACTAATAATCAGTCATATGTTAAAGAAAGGGGTTCAAGCCTTGCTGCTGTTAGGTATTGGTTTATACAGATGAAGATATTTCTGCAGTTACCAGTTAGCTCAAGATTATACACTACATTAACTCCATTTGTACTCCGCTTAGCTTCTTTCCTAGTAATTCAACCAAATTAGGATCCCTTAACAACAAATCATTTGTATAGATTCGGATCTATATCAGTTCAATGATTTGCAGAACTGTAGGCTTGAACTTAAGCTGTCAAAAAAGTAGAGAGTTTGAAAGGTTTAAATGCTGTAAAAACTCAGTAACATGATTGAATTATGAGAGCTTTCTTGTTCTGGCTTAAGTTATATCTGCTCTCTTTCGTTTATTCATTATTCACTAGTAGAATGATTAGAATATGTAAGTTGAAGGATCGCAATACATATGAAGTAATGAAGTCAATCTTACCAAATTCTCCATTTAAATGAAGCAACAGAGAAAATAATTAAAGCTACAATGTTACCTTTCAAGAGTGAAAATTCTTTCCAGCCTTCTATAGAAGGATTCAATCAGCATGTTAAGTACTTCCTAATTCATAAGCCAAAAATGCTATGGCAAAAGAGCATACACCAAGTGAAGTGGTCACAATGAACTAAGAATTGAAATATTAGAACATCAATATAATGGAGGAGATGAACTGGGCAGTGAATCACATGAAGGGAAAAACTAGTCCAGCTGAACTATATAGAACTATTGTTGCTGCTTGTATCTATTACATCTGGCAGGAGAAGAATTTCAGAGGAAGCAGAAAACTTCAGTAGTTATGTGCAAGCTAATTATGCAAGATGTATTCTGTTTAGAAAGGCTAATTCTATAGGTGATAGCAGAGGTGTCTGTGTTCCCTAGTTGCTATGACTTATACTTGGGGTCATATGTCGAAGGAATCAGTGGTTGGTTTTTTTGTTTGAGTCTTGTACATAACTATTACTTGGTACATAAAGTTCTTTTAGATAGCAAAAAAAAGAACTTTGGAGGAAGATGGTGAAAAATGATACTCCACATCAGATAAAGTTGTTAGCGTGAATTGAGGATTGGAAAGTTTGAAGATGAAAATGTACTACACCAACGCGGGAGGTATGAGTTATTACCCATTATGGTGTCCGGAGGAGGAGGAGAGAGACGAAATTATACATCAAGCCTATGAACCAAAAATGTGTAACTTGACCTACTATAACTAGTAGTAGGAGATTTCTAAAATCTTATATGCAATTTTCTTTTCTTTTTTTCTTTTTTTCTTTTTTTCTTTTTTTATGTATTAAATTTCGTGAAGCGGCCAGCTCCAGCTCCACCATATGATTTATTTGCCCCATTGCTAAGGAAAAATCCCCATCTATCATCATCAACCCATCAAAGCTAGGCAAACTAATAAATTTGCAATTAGTGCATAGCGTCCTTTTCCTATCACATAAATAATAACTCCTGTATAATCTTCCAAAGTGCATAGAGTCCTTTTTTATTTGGTCCACCACATCAATCCTATGATACTACAAAATATACACAAGGAAAAGAAAAGGAGGAGTGGAGAAGAAGAACTATGATCTTTGATTTAGGTACAACTCTTTCGTGAATAATTCTAAACTAATAAATTTTGCAAACTAAGTGGAGAAAGTACTAACCTGTGCAAAGGAAAGAAAATGCACTCCTGTGATAAAGTATTAAAGTGACATGTAACCAGAAAATATGAGTAATAATACCTAGTAGATTGGCTTTGCATGGAAAGAAAGTGACTGAACCCATTTGTTTGCTGACAAATGTCAACTAAATTTGGTCATATATGTAGCTTTCATGAACTTATAATGTTCAAATTCGGGATCTAGCCCTACTTGGCCAAGTTTTTTATTGGGGTAGGGGTGTTATTCAATCTGTACTGCGGTACAACAACAACAAAAACAAAAAACCTAGTTTGATCCCAACAGGTGAGGTTTGGTGAGGGTAGTCTGTACGCAGATCTTACCCCTACCTAATGCAGGTAGAGAGGCTGTTTCCAATAGACCCACAGCTCAGGAAGGACAAGAAGAAGAACTGGAAAGCAAGGAAGGAAGAAAGAAGGAAGAGAAAAGAAAGGGGGGAGGATAAAGGATAAGTAGTACCAAATAATAGCAGCATGGAATACAATACCTGAGGCGAACACAACCACATAACGTAATAGAAATCTAAGAATATGAAGGGACATGCATGCTACTAAAGACCATCGGTGAACAACTATAAACTACATACTAACCTTCTACCTTAATCCTCGACCACACCCTTCTATCAAGGGTCATGTCCTCAGTGAGCTGAAGCAGCGGCATGTCGTGTCTAATCACATCTCCCCAGTACTTCTTAGGCCTACCTCGACCTCTTCTCAAACTCTCCATGGCCGACCTCTCACGCCTCCTGACAAGAGCATCAATGCTTCTTCTCTTAAGATGTCTGAACCATCTCAGCCTCAACTCTGCATCTTGTCCTCCACGGAGGCTACTCCCACTCTGTCCCGGATAGCTTCATTCTTAATCCTATCTCTCCTAGTACACTCACATATTCATCTCAACATCCTCATCTCTCCTAGTACACTCACATATTCATCTCAACATCCTCATCTCTGCTACTCTCATCTTCTGCAGGTGGGAGTTCTTGACTGGCCAACACTCAGCCCCATTCGATAAAACTTATCCTTAAGTCTTAGTGGCACATTCCTATCACACAAAACATCGGAAGCGAGCCTCCACTTCATCCATCCTGCTCCGATGCGATTTGCGACATCTTCGTCAATCTCCCTGTTACCCTGGATAATAGACCCGAGATACTTAAAACTCGCTCTCTTGGGGATAACTTGAGCATCAAGCTTAACCTCTACATCTATATCATGGGTCCCCGTCACTGAATTTGCACTCCAAGTATTTTGTCTTGGTTCTACTCGGTTTGAAACCTTTAGACTCCAAGGTCTGTCTCTAAACCTCCAACCTCGTGTTAACTCCGCTACGCGTCGGGTCAATCAACACTATATTTTATTATTTAACCTACCTTTTATATAATAAATTTACCTCATATCATACTTTCCCTTTGTAATATTTCAAGTTTATTCTTCATATTATTTGTAGATGACATCAAGAAACGACGGAAAACGATATAGTATATTTAAGTGTTGTATTTATCAAAATAATATAGCACCAATCATCCAAATGGTTTTCGAATACTAATAAATGATCATAAAAGAAAATATAAACAACGCATATAGTTGCACCATCTAATTCCTTCAAACCAAAAGAAAGTTGCCTTTTCTTGAATTGGATATTTACTTATAGTAGTAGTATTTTCCAAGAGGGTGCTTAACCTCTACATCTGTATCATGGGTCCCGTCACTGAATTTGCACTCCAAGTATTTTGTCTTGGTTCTACTCAGTTTGAAACCTTTAGACTCTAAGGTCTGTCTCCAAACCTCCAACCTCGCGTTAACTCCGCTACGCATCTCGTCAATAGACATTATATCATAGGCAAATAGCATGCACCAAGGCACCTCCCCTTGGATGTGTCACGACAGTACATCTATCGCCAAGGAAAATAAAAATGGGCTAAGAGCCGATCCCTGGTTCAACCCCATCATCACAGGCAAATGCTCTGAGTCACCCTCCACGGTCCTCACCTGAGTCTTAGCATTATCATACATATCCTTAATCACCCTAATGTACGCTACCAGAACGCCGCTAACTCCAAACACCTCCACGGGACCTCCCTCGGGACTTTATCGTATGCTTTCTCAAGGTCAATAAACACTATATGCAAATTCTTCTTCCTCTCCCTGTACTGCTCCACTAATCCCCTTACCAGATGAATCGCTTTCGTAGTCGAACACCCCAACATGAATCCAAACTGATTCTCAAAAATAGATATGCACCTCCTCACCCTGGGCTCCACCACCCTCTCCCAAATATTCATAGTGTGACTCAACAACTTGATACCCTTATAATTATTGCAATTTTAGATATCACCCTTGTTCTTGTAAAGCGGAACCATCGTACTCCACCTCCATTCTTCGGGCATCTTCTTTGTCTTAAAAATAACATTAAATAGCCCAGTGAGCCACTCCAAACCTGCCCGCCCCGCACTCTTCCAGAATTCTATCGGAATTTCGTCTGGCCCCCTCGCTCTGCCCCTATACATATTACGCATCGCCCATTCCACCTCCTCTACCGTAGTCCGCCTATAGTACCCAAAATCCCGCCGACTCTCGGAGTGCTCCAACTCACCTAGCACAATGTGTCTATCCCCCTCCTTATTCAACAGTTTATGGAAGTATGACTGACATCTTCCCCTAATAAGTGCCACGTCTATCAACAGTTTGTCATCGTCGTCCTTGATGCATTTGACTTGGTCTAAGTCATAGGCTTTCCTCTCCCTCACCTTGTCCAACTGGTACAACCTCTTGTCCCCGCCTTTGCCCTCGAACTCCTTATACAAACGAGCAAACGCCGCGTTCTTAGCCGTCGTAACTGCTAACTTCGCCTCTCTCTTTGCCTTTCTATAACACTCCCGATAAATTCAATCTGTATTGCTGTATAAACAATAAAACAGTAAACTTTCTGGAAAACAGAAACAGAAAGTTAGTAGAACCAGAACGACAAAATAAATTTTGGAAAATAATATAGGAATAAATTGAGCCCACTAAATACACAGTGTGTCTTTAAGGAAACTATTTCCCTCAAGTACCCGAGGTGCTGGAATATATCCTCCCAGGATAGAACGATTTAACTCACCAGCATATTGGTACCATAAACTCTGGTGAACGGCGAACCACTCAATGGTCGTAAAATACACTGGAAAATATTATGCAGAAGAAGAAGAAGAAGATAATCAAAAAATTTAGTAAGTAAAAATTCTGGGATTCAAGGCATATTTAGAGCCCAATTGACACTGTTTCTGAAAAGGTTTGCAACATTTCAGAACAGTCATAGCTGTTGGAACAGGTGGGAACATTACGGGAAAATTAGAAAATGGATTTAAAATAATCGAGGAAAGAAAACGGACTAGGCCGGACCGGGTCGCGGGTCATGAGTTATTTCAAATTGAATTTTTGTTAATTAATTAAATTAATTAATTAAAAATTAAAAGGAATTTTGTCCAAAAAGATTAATCAATCAATATTTGACTGAATCCGAATTTGAATTCAAATTCACCGAAGCCTAGTTGAGCGAGCGACAATGACGGCCGAGGCTTGCCTTCTTCTTAACTCGTTAAGAGCTAGAAGAAGAGCAATTGTATATATACCCATCAAAAGTTTTTTCTTCCTCTAATATTGGACAATGTCCCTTTGCCAAGGAGGGAACTCAAATATTTTATTTTTACTTCATTTTCCATTCACCCTCTTTAAGCTACATCAAGCTTAAAATTAAGCTACACCAAGCTTAAATCCCAACAATCTCCCACACGAATGGGGAATGGCTATAAAATAAAGGAATGCATGGACGCGTGTGTGTTTTACATGCAATAATTAATTGCATCTGGATAAGTAGGTTTTTCTTTGAACTTTCTGTAGTAAACTCATATCGAATATACTCGGTCAGTCAGTAGATTTGATATATTTGAACCATCGAGCTTTGTTTTATACCTAGACAACATAAGTCACACAATCAATCCTTAGCCATCTATGGTTCTCACGGTTGTGTTCGTTTCAGCCATGAACACCGCTTGGTTCATGAGTACTTAGATAATGGGCCTTTACTTTCATTTCCCTTGAAGTGACTTACATTTCACACTCACATAGGTGATTCCTAAACGTGTAATCCTAAAGACAAACTATCTGGTCATATCCTGCCAGACTTAGCAAATCATTAAAAAGCTTTAAGTTTTATTGACTCATCAAAAAACCTTAATGCTTTACCTCGATTTTGAACATTGTCTTCATCACGAGAATGGGTTAAGTTATTTGACAATGTTGAACTGTCATTCTTGTTTGATATCTTTGAACCTAGCTATTGGGATCTCCGGTCTACTAGATAGAGTTACCGCCATAATGACTTGTCCTAGGCCTTAACCTCATTCCGTTTGATGATCTTTCAACTACTTTTCTAGATATGCCTTTTGTAAGTGTATCCAACACGTTGTCTCTTAACTTTACATAGTCAATCATGATAACACCACTAGAGAGTAGTTGTCTAATGATATTGTGTCTTCGTCGTATATGAAGAGATTTTTTGTTATACATAACGCTCCATGCCCTGCCTTATCACAATGTATACAAATAGGTGCCAAAGGTTTTAGACAAAATGGAATATCTTCCAAGGAATTCCGGAGCTATTCAACTTATTCACCGGTCTTATCTAAAGCTATGAATTCAGATTCCATTGTAGAACGGGCGATGCACGTTTGTTTGGATGATTTCCAAGACATTGCTCCATCCCCAATTGTGAAAACATATCCGCTCGTGGATTTAACTTTAGATGATCTAATGATCCAATTTGCATTACTATATCCCTCGATCACGGAGGGATGTTTGTTACAATGCAAAGCATAGTCTTGGGTATGTTTCAGATACCCCAAAACTCGTTTCATTAGTATCCAATGTATTTCATTGGGATTACTTGTAAACTGACTTAGTTTGCTAATAGCACATGCTATATCTGGTCACTTACAATTCATGATATACATCAAACTTTCCAATACTCTTGCATAGTCCAGTTGTGAGTCACTTTCACCTTCATTATTTTGAAGTGCATAACTCACGTC
Source organism: Nicotiana glauca (assembly GCA_026770625.1). Lineage (NCBI taxonomy): Eukaryota > Viridiplantae > Streptophyta > Magnoliopsida > Solanales > Solanaceae > Nicotiana > Nicotiana glauca. The sequence continues at coordinate 59,290 of MU754707.1, read as the reverse complement.
AATTGGAGTCTTGGAAATCTTGTAATCCAAACACTTGAACTTGTCAAGTACTTTTTCAATGTAGTGAGACTATGATAATGTTAGACCTTGTGGAGTCTTATGAATTCTAATTCCTAAGATCACGTCAACAGCTCCTAAGTCTTTCATATAGAATTTTCTAGCCAACAAACGCTTAGTAGCATTTATATCTGCCATACTTTTGCTCATTATCAACATGTCATCAACATATAAACAAACAATGACTTCATAACCTAGAGTGTTTTTATTGTAAACACATTTATCACACTTGTTGAGTTTAAACCCAATTGCCAACATTGTTTGGTCAAATTTGGCATGCCATTGTTTGGGTGCTTGTTTAAGTCCATAAAGCAACCTAACAAGTTTGCACACTTTCTTTTTTATCAGGAACACCAAAACCCTTAGGTTGTTCCATTTAAATCTATTCCTCCAATTCTCCATTTAAGAAAGTTATTTTAACATCCATTTGATGGATTTCAAGACCATACAGGGCCGCTAGTGCCACAATACCCTAATAGATGTTATGCTCGTTACTGGCGAGTAAGTGTCAAAGTAATCAAGGCTTTCCTTTTGTCTATAACCTTTTACAAAAAGTCTTGCCTTATATTTGTAAATAGTGCCATCGGCTTTCATTTTCCGTTTAAAGATCCATTTCGAACCTAAAGGCTTATTTCCTAGAGGAAGATCAACCAATTCCCATGTATGGTTATCCAAAATTGATTGAATCTCACTATTGACTGCTTCTTTCCAAAATGCTGAATCAAAAGATGACATAGATGCTTTAAAAGTTTGAGGCTCATTTTCAAGCAAGAATATCGTAAAATATGGTCCAAAGGAAGTAGATGTTCTTTGACGTTTGATATGCGTTGAATCTTCTATACTTGGAGTATTTTCCTTTGGTTATTCCCGAGGTCGTTTAGGTCATTCACTTAACAACTCACGTTCAGTTTTATATGGATAGATGTTTTTAAAGAATTCAGCATTATCTGATTCCATTATCTCATTAACATGAATTTCGGGATTATCGTATTTATGAGCCAAAAACCGACATGCTTTACTGCTTGTAGCATATCCAATAAAAACGTAATCTCCCATTTTTGGTCCGATTTTAACCCTTTTAGGTAAAGGAACTTGTACCTTTGCTAGACACCCTACACTTTGAAATATTTCAAGTTAGGGTTTCTTCCTTTCCGTTTTTCATATGGAATAAATTGCATTTTGCTGTGGGGTACTTTGTTAAGTATTCGGTCAGTTGTAAGGATAGATTTCCCCCACAAATTCCGTGGTAATTCGAAACTTATTAATAAATAATTCATCATTTCCTTTAATGTCCGATTTTTTTCTTTCCATAATTCCATTGGATTGAATTGTGTAAGGTGCAGTAGTTTGATGGAGAATTCCATATTCCGAACATATTTCTACAAAGGGAGATTTATATTCTCCACCCCTATCACTTCTAATAATTTTGATATTTTTATTCAATTGATTCTCCACTTCATTCTTGTATTCCGTAAATGATTCAATCGTTTCATCCTTACTATTAAGCAAATAAACATAACAATATCGAGTGCAATCGTCAATAAAAATAATAAAATACTTTTTCTCACCCCGAGATGGCGTCGACTTCATATCGCAAATATTAGTATGAATTAAGTCTAAATGATTTGAATTTCTTTCAACAGACTTATAAGGATGTTTTACAAACTTAGATTCAACACATATTTGACATTTCGATCTATTACACTCTAATTTAGGCAATACTTCTAAATTAATTAACTTTCGTATAAACTGGCATGTTGATAAGTTAGGATTTTAACATGATTATACCCCCTACTTGTTATTGCTTTTGTTACAAGTTGCCACAAAATAGTCCCAAAATGCTTACAAGTTGCGCTTGATTGCAGGTTTGTGCGACAAGAGAAAAATGTCAAAGATCAACTTAAAACGGAGTAAAACCTGCCAATTGTAAAACACCAAGTGAAGTGAGAAACAGGAAGACCTATCGCGGACCACACTAATATGCCACGCGGCCGCGCTAGTAGATTCAGAGGCTGGTTAATTTAGGTGCATGCCGCACGGCCGCGCTCCATTTCTACGCGGTCCGCGCCAGTAAGGTTCATAGAATCACAAATGCAAGACAAAGTCCCACGCGGCTGCACTACATATCAGTGCAGTCCGCATGGATGAGATTCAGAGAACTGGAAATTTGGCCATCTAGCCACGCGGCCGCGTTGACTTTCTACGCGGTCCATACCCATCTTTCACCGCGGCCGCGCTACAATTCTGCGTGGTCCGCGATCCCAACTTCAGAGATGAGATTTTAAGAGTCCAAGAGCCAACGCGGTCGAGCGACCTTTTTGCGCGGTCTGCGCTGACCCCACAGGGGTAGTTTTGTCCAGTTTTTCCAGCCCGGTATAAAAAGGACATTTTACCATTTTTTAGGTGAAGTTTTAATTTTCTGAACAGAGCTACGCTCGTGAGACTCAATATTGTTGCCATTTTTGGCACTTTTACTCTTTATTATTGTGGATTCTACTTAGTAATCAATTAATATGTTTAGTTCATCATCTATTTCTTCTGTTTCTTCTCTAATTATGTCTAGCTAAACCCATTAGCTAGGGTTGTGGCTCAACCCTAGTGTGGGTAGTTAATGGGTGTTGCATTCTAGGGTGAGATTGAGATTGGGTATTCGTTATTTGGGTTAATTTTGTGTTTTAATTTAGAATTTGTGATTGCAAACACAGATTCAAGCTTTGTGGGTCTAACCCTTCTTGAGAAAGAGAGTCTATGACCCTAAAAGTTGACCCCACAAGGAATTGGGATAGACCCATGAGAATGGTAGTCCCAATTAACGGGTTAAACCTCGAGAGAGTAATTACCCTACTTGAACCCTAGTTGCTTGGTCAAATTGGCCTACTCAATTGGTCTCGAGAGAGTCAATTGGGCAAAATCGTTCTCTCTACCGAGAGGTGTGAGAATGGATACAATTGTGCAACGGTTATAGCATAAGCCCCAAATATATCAATCTCTTCTTAGTAACTTCTACCCGTTAGCTAGCCACCTAGGTAGTGTCACGACCCTAGTGCTTTTCTCCATATTAAATACAACTTAGCAATATTCTCTTTAGCATAATTTAGCTTTAATCCTAGATTACAATAGTAGTATTAAGTATAAAAAAACCCAAAAATGTTAGGAGTGCAATTAGAAGTACAAACGCAATTCTAGGCTAAACAGGCAATACAACTCCACTCCAAGCTCCCTGTGGAAATTCGATCCTGAACCACTATTCGGGTAAAATTTGTTGCTACCCGCTCTTCCTACCATTGTGTAGAGTTGAGTCAGCCACTCCAAGAGTCCTTCCAAACCAGGGTTATGCGAGTGCCATAGTTCCTCCCTGAATCAGGGCGGGAAATTTTCAAATCACCAATGTTATGTTGACTTTGCTCGAGCAAAAAGGGTGTTTTATGGGCGGCTCCGACCAAAATGCATACAAGCACTTGAAGGGGTTTGTAGATACTTGTTGGGGGAGTAAACAAACAAATGTGTCAGAGGATGCATTGAGATTGAGGATTTTCCCGTTCTCTCTTCGGGGTAAAGCATTGGATTGGTTAGAAAGGCTTCCAAATCATTCCATCACAATGTGGGATGAATTAGCGGACAAATTTATTGCCAAGTTCTTTTCTCCAAGTCACATGGCGGTGCTCCGTGATGAAATTTTGGCTTTCAAACAAGAGCCAACGGAACCCTTACACGAAATATGGGAGAGATTTAGAACTATGGTTAAAGAGTGTCCAAATAATGATATGAATAATGTGATGATTCAACAAACATTCTATAGGGGCATCAACATAACCAACCAATGTATTGTGAACCAATTGGCGGGAGGAAATTTTATGAAGCTCCCTTACAATGAAGCTTGTGATGTGTTGGATGAAATGGCCGATACTTCTTCGGGATGGCAAAGCCGGGCATACGTTCCTCAAGGTGACCCTAATGTCATACATTTGCATAAGGAGTTGCATGATCACGGCCAAGCCATTGCCGAACTCACAACAACAACGAATCAATTGGCGAAGGTGCAATTGCAACAAGTTCAAAACCCGCGCCAATTCAATGCCATGGAATGAGTGAATATGATGAAAAGAAGGCAAAGAGGGCAACAACCTCAAGGAAACTGTGATAACTATGATGATGGTGGTCGTTATTCGAACTAGTGCTATGATGAACAAAGTGAAGATTGTCAATATGTTAATAACTACCAAGGGAATAGAGGAAACTAGGGAAATCAACAATGGTGTCCACAAGGAAATTGGGGCAATCAACAAGGAGGCAGAAATTGGAATAACAACAATCAACAACAAAGTGGTGGAAATTGGAACGGGAACAACCAAAACAACAATTGGGGGAATCAAGGTAACAATGGTGGAAATTGGAATGGAACAATAGCAGTTGGAACAATAACAATCAAGGAGGGTGGAATAATAGTGGTAATCAAGGCAACCGGGGGCAAGGCTTTCAAAGGCCCCAATGTACCAACAACCGAATAATCCACTCCCCTTTTAGTCACAAAGTGGTAGTTCGTCCGGAAGTGATACAGGTAGAATAGAGATGATGTTTGAGCAAATGATGAAGAAGAATCAAGATTCTGACGCTCAATTGGCTTCTCATAATACATCTATCCGGAACTTGGAGGTGCAAATAGGATAAATTTTCGCAATCATTAAATACTCGACCTAAAGGTGCTCTACCAAGTGACACGGTAGTGAAACCGAAGGGAGGGAATAACCATGTGATGGCCGTGACAACGAGAAGCGGAAGAGGCGATTATGTGCATGCCTCGAATGAAAATCGGGTTGTGGATGACGAAGTTGAGTTGCATGATGATGATGTGCCTTTGAATGTTGAAAATGAGGTTGAACCAAGTGTGACAAATGATGTGCGGATTGATATTGATGATGAGGCCGGGGTAGAGACTCAAGATGCCGTGAACCCGTCTAGGGAACACATTATTGATATACCCGAGCTGGCGGTTCCCAAGGCCAAGGCACCCGTGCCTAGACCGCCTCCACCTTACCCTCAAAGACTAGCAAAGCAAAAAGGAGACAACCAATTCAAGAAGTTCATTGAAATGATGAAGAGTCTTACTATAAATGTGACATTGGTGGAAGCCCTTGAACAAATGTCAGGGTACGCAAAATTTATGAAGGATTTGGTTACGAAAAAGAGGTCAGTAGAGTGTAAGACAATCAAGATGACTCATCAAGTGCGCAATTGTACATTCCATGGCTCCAAAACTTGAGGACCCCAGTGCATTCACTATCCCATGTACCATTGGAAGTGCCAACTTTGCAAAAGCCCTTTGTGACTTGGGGGCGAGTATAAACTTAATGCCATATTCGGTCTTTAAGACCTTGGGAATCGGACAACCTCGCCCGACTTCAATAAGGCTCCAAATGGCGGATCGGTCAATGAAGCGGCCTTTGGGTATAATTGATGATGTCCTTGTTCGTGTTGATAAATTCATCTTGCCGACCGACTTTGTTATATTGGATTGTGAGGTGGACTTTGAAGTCCCAATTATTATTGGAAGACCTTTCCTAGATATAGGAAAGGATTTGGTCGATGTTGAGGCGGGAGAATTGACCTTCCATGTTGGTGATGAGAAGGTAGTGTTCCATGTGTTCAAGTCTATGAGGCAACCAAATAGCAACGAGGTGTGCTCGTTTGTGGACATTGTCACGGTGGTGATAGTGGATGACACAAGTGCGATGATTAATGTTGAAGATCCACTTGAGGTCGTTCTTCTTAATATGGATGTCAATGAGGATGATGGAAGAGTGGAGTGCATGAATTCATTACATGGCATGGGTTCATATTCATATGAGCCTAGAAAATTATCATTGGATCTTGAAAATTGCAAAACTTCACCAACTAAGCCATCTATTGAGGAGCCACCGGTGTTGCAGTTGAAACCACTTCCTCCTCACCTCAGGTATGAATTCTTGGGCTCTAATTGTACTTTACCTGTTATTCTTTCGTCTTGTTTAACTACCATGCAGGTTGACGCCACTTTGGCGGTTCTTCAAAAGCAAAAAAGGGCAATTGGATGGACATTGGCCGATATTTGGGGGATAAGCCCCGCATTTTGCATGCACAAGATCATTTTGGAGGAGGATGCAAGGCCTTCTCTTGAACATCAAAGAAGATTAAATGAGGCGATGTAAGAAGTGGTTAAGAAAGAGGTTATCAAGTGGCTAGACGTCGGTGTAGTTTACCCGATCTCGAATAGTTCATGGACCTCTCCGGTCCAATGTGTGCCAAAGAAGGGTGGAATGACGGTAGTGACCAATGCCAACAATGAGCTGATTCCTAATCGGACGGTTACGGGTTGGAGAGTGTGTATGGACTATAGAAAGCTTAACAAGGTGACAAGAAAAGATCATTTCCCACTACCATTCTTGGACCAAATGCTCGATCGTCTTGTGGGTCGGGCCTTTTATTATTTTCTAGATGGCTACTCGGGGTACAATCAAATTCTCATTGCCCCGGAGGATCAGAAGAAAACAACCTTTACATGTCCTTACGACACGTTCGCTTTCTCGAGAATGCCATTTGGACTATGTAATGACTCAGTGACCTTCCAAAAGTGCATGATGGCAATTTTCACCGATATGGTGGAGGATATCTTGGAGGTCTTCATGGACGATTTCAGCGTGGTGGGGGATTCATTTGAAGAATGTTTGGTGAACTTGGATAGGTTGTTGGAAAGATGTGAAAAAACCAACCTTGTGCTCAACTGGGAGAAATGTCACTTTATGGTGCAAGAGGGTATTGTATTGGGTCACAAAATCTCAAAACATGGAATTGAAGTTGATAAGGCAAAAATTGAGGTTATCTCAAGGCTCCCTCCCCCTACTTCTGTCAAAAGGGTGAGGATTTTTCTTGGTCATGTCGGGTTCTACCGGTGATTCATTAAAGACTTCTCGAAAATTGTGAACCCGCTTTGCAAATTGTTAGAGAAGGATGTCAGGTTTATCTTTGATGAGAAGTGCATGGAGTCTTTTGAGCTATTGAAACACAAGTTGACCACAACTCCTATCATCACCGTACCTAATTGCGAATTTCCCTTTGAACTTATGGGCTATGCGAGTGATGTGGTGGTAGGTGCGGTGCTAGGCCAACAGATCAACAAGATGTTCCATCCTGTGTATTATGCTAGCAAAACGATGAATGAGGCCCAAAGAAACTAAGCAGTGATGGAAAAAGAGCTATTGGCTATTGTGTTTGAGATGGAAAAATTTCGACCTTATCTTATGGGGGCAAAGGTGATCATACACACGGACCATGCAGCCCTCCGGTATTTTATGACAAAGAAGGATTCGAAAGCAAGATTGATGAGGTGGGTGCTACTCCTTCAGGAATTTGACCTAGAGATTGTGGATAAGAAGGGAAGCGAGAATCAAGTTGCAGACCATTTGTCCCGGCTAGAGGAAGAGGGGAGACAATGTGATGGTGTTGAGATAAATGATACATTCCCCGATGAGCAGCTTCTTTCCATTTCTATGTGTGATATGCCTTGGTTCGCGGACATTTCCAACTTCATTATGACCGAAAATGTCCAGTGTGAGCTCTCTTCCAACCAAAGGAAGAAACTCAAGTGGGATAGCTTGGATTTTTATTGGGATGATCTGTATTTGTTTAAAAGTTGCACGGACGGGGTGATAAGAAGATGTGTACCGGAAAGTGAACAAATGAATATATTGGAGGCTTGTCACTATTCTCCCTATGGTGGCCATCATGGGGGGGGGGGTTGAGGACGGCTTCAAGGGTCTTGAGTTGCGGCTTCTATTGGCCGACGTTGTTTAAAGATACTAGTGACTTGGTGAAGAGATGTGATGCATGCCAAAAAGCCGGCGGGATTTCAAAGAGAGATGAAATGCCTCTCAATACAATTCTCGAGGTGGATATTTTTTATGTTTGGGGCATTGATTTCATGGGCCCGTTCGTGAGCTCTTGTGGGAACACTTATATTTTCGTGGCGGTGGACTATGTTTCAAAGTGGGTTGAAGCCATGGCTTTACCCAACAATGAAGCCCGGAGTGTTGTGGCGTTCTTGAAAAAAGGTATCTTCACTAGGTTTGGCATCCCTCGTGCTATCATTAGTGATGAGGGGTCCTATTTTTGCAACAAGGCTTTAGGCTCATTGCTTGCTAAGTATGGGGTTAACCACAAAGTGACCACCCCCTATCATCCACAAGCTAGCGGTCAAGTGGAAGTCTCAAATCGGGAAATAAAGAGTATTTTGACCAAAACGATAAATGCTAATAGGACCGATTGGTCGAAGAAATTAGATGATGCTCTTTGGGCTTATCAGACGGCTTACAAAACTCCAATTGGTATGTCTCCGTATTGGTTGGTGTTTGGTAAGGCTTGCCATCTTCCGGTGGAATTAGAACACAAGGCTATGTGGGCATTGAGAAAGTTGAACTTGGAATGGGATGTTGCGGCCAATCTCTGTGTGGAGCAATTGAATGAGCTTGATGAGTTTAGATTTCATGCCTACTCCAGCTCGTCCTTGTATAAGGACAAGATGAAGTACCTTTACAACAAATATGCTCGAGGTAAGGAGTTCACGGTGGGCGACATGGTTCTTCTTTTCAACTCCTGGTTGAGGTTATTTCCGGGAAAGCTCAAGTCAAAGTGGAGTGGTCCGTTTGAAGTGGTATTTATGACTCCTTTTGGCACTCTTGATCTCAAAAACAAGAATGGTGAAGTACTCCGGGTCAATGGGCATCGTGTCAAGCATTATTTGGGAAAGTTTGATGACAGCCACGTGGTGGCACTCATTCTTTTGAAGTGATATGATGGTAACATGCGTCGTGTCGCGACGTTAAATCAGGCGCTTCTTGGGAGTCAACCCATGTTTTTTTCTATTTCTTTGATTCTCTTTATAGACTAGGACTTTTGAGCTAATGGTTTGTGAGATGTTGTAGGGATGATATTGAAGCAGTGCAAAACAAAAGTACAAAATAACATGTCTCTGAAGTTTGCCACGCGGCCATGCGCCCTTTCTGTGCGGTCCGCGTTAATTTGTGCAAAAGTGTTTTCAGTCTCTGAAGTTATCAGCGCGGCCACGGTGCATTATTGCACGGTCCGCGCTGAAAGAACCATAATTTGATGCTCTCTGAAGTTTTCCACGCGGCCGCGCTACACTTTCGTGCGGTCCGCGTGGGAAGCTAGGTTCAATATGTTGGATATAAATCTAGCGCGGTCCGCAGTCATTTTTGCGCGGCCGTGCTGGTAGGTAAGTTATGGGGTCCCACTGTTTTCTATAAATAGAGACCCAATGCCTCACTTTACCCTTTTCGCACTCTGACTTCCTGAGCCCTAATTTCTACTGTTCATCGGAGACTAATCTTCTGTGTTTGCATCAAGTGTTTTGATTCTTCATAATTCCTGGTAACATTTCTTGCAAATTTCATTAATTAGTTTTTATTTCTACTTTTTGTTTGCTTCCCAATAGTATAGCTTCTTCTTTATTCCCATTTTTCTTAGGGTTAATGATTAGGTTAGTTTTCTTGTTAGTTTTGACTACTTAGCATAATTTTCTATAAGGATAATTGAATAAAGTCAACTAGGACCCAAAAAAAAAACTTGAACAAAAATGGACAAAATTGTCAAAACCCTAGCTCAGTTCAAATCCATGGCCCAGCGCGGCCGCGCACCATTTCTGTGCGGTCCATGTTGGTTTGTCTATGTGCTTAACTTGTTACCAACACAGCCACATCGTATTTTTGCGCGGTCCGCGCTGGCCCAATGCGGCCGCGGTCCATATCAGTGCGGACCGCGTTGGGGAGATTCAGAGAGGTGACTTTTGGGGCTTATGCCAAGCGCGGCCGCGCTTCACTTTTGCGCGGTCCGCGTTGCCCTCAGTGCGATCGCGTGACTGTTTTACGCGGTCCGCACACCTGTATCCTGCTGTGTCCTGCTTCTCTGTTATGCTATCCATTGTGCCCTCCTCTAGTGCTATTCATCTATTTCACTGCATGGGCTTACACTAACAATGTTAGACGTGTATTTTTTGTAGATCATGGTTGAAAAACAAAGCGGTAAACAAACACAACAACCCGGGAAAGGTGGTGCCTCCCGAGGGGGTAAGGGAAAGAGAATAGCTAAACTCACTCCCCAGGATCGGGAAAACATTAAAAAACCTATAAATTGATACGGGTTGTTGATCGGACGGCCTCTCATTCTTCGGGGAGTGAGTATGTACCATCCAAGAACATATCCTCAAAGTCTATCCCAACTCACATAACCGACCCCCTCCACCTAGTTGATACTCCTCCAACATCACCCTCAACCAAAAGACCAGTGAATGTAGTCTCGGGTTCGTCTGATGAGTCCGCAGCAGGTAGTGGTGCACAATACTCCACCTCCCTCACAGCTTCACTATCTGGGGAGAGTGCAGGACATGGTGAGGGATGTGAGCCTCAGGTCGGGGGTGTTGATAGAACTAGAAATCCTGAGGTTTGGGAAGATCATTTCGTGAGTCAGGTGGCATTTCACAAGTTTAGAGAGTGGTGGCCCTTGAGGAAGTTGCTCCCGGAGAGAACTTTCATTAACACAGACCTTCTACCCCATAACCCGAACGTGCAAAAGAAGTTTCGAACTAGATATGGATGGGAATTTTTCAAGGAAAGGTGTATTGAGGCCAATGAACACATGGTGAGAGAGTTTTATTGCAATGTTGCTCATATAGTCAAAGATACGAAGGTGATGAAGGTGAGAGATAAAATGGTGATGTTTGATGGAAAGTCCTTGAATGACTACTTGGGATTCAAGGAGGAGGAAGAGTCGGAATATTTGGCTAAGTTGGCAATGGGCGAGGAAGTGTGACCGTGTTTGGCCAACTACTTGGCAATTCCAGGCACTGTTCCTAAATGGTTGAAAGCCGGAGAGAATATTTACAGGAACACCTTCAACTTCGAGGCTCGAGGGTGGTTGACCTTTGTTTACAGCCGGATTGACCCTTCTACCCATGATCATACAGTTCCTCTTGCTCGGGCTGTTCTTGTGGCATCTATCATGGCCGGGCTTCCTATCAATGTGGGTAATGTCACCTCAAGGGTCATTTCTACTGTAGGACAGGAGACGAACACAAACTACCCTTTTCCCAACACCCTGTCTATGTAGTTTAGGGATCTGGAGGTCAATAAGAAACGATTTGATGTCAAGACCAAGTTGATGGCTCCCTACTCATGGTATAGCATGTTGGGTTCAGACAACCCAAAGTCAAAGAAGTGCCAACCACCCACCTCTACCCCACCTGTCCAGTCTGAGGAGCCAGTTGCGGTAGAGCCTTCTACCGGGCCATCCACCATTCCTGCTACTACTACCAGTGAGACCTTGCCCCCAGTTCCTTCTTCTGTTGCTGGCCCAAGTACTTCATCTGGTCCAGCAGTCCCATCACCAAAGACTCATCCGTTCACTGCCCACCAATTGAGTCAGTCATTAGCCAGTTTGAACAACTGGATGTCAGCTGCTACATCCAAGTTGTCCATATTGGCCACTTCAGTTGAGGCCCAGTCAGCACCAGCCATTGCTCAGATTCCTCAATCTATTAAGGATACCTTGAAGAAGCTCCTGGCCAACCAGGAGAAGATTTTGGAGACTCAGGCCACCTTGACTAAGGTGGTAGAGTCACATGGAAAAGCTCTTAAGGAGCTTGCCAAGGAGCACAAAAAGATGAGAAAGTCAAGGGCGCCTAAGGAGTCAGTGAAGAAGATTAGAGCGGACGTGGAAAAGCTATTGGCAGATCAGATGCCTTTAGAATTGCATATGATGCGCTACATATCAGTGCGGTCCGCGTGGATGAGATTCAGAGAACTGGAAATTTGGCCATCTAGCCACGCGGCCGCTCTAACTTTCTGCGCGGTCCGCGCCCGTCTTTTATCGCGGCCGCGCTATAATTCTGTGCGGGTCCGCGATCCCAACTTCAGAGATGAGATTTTAAGAGTCCAAGAGCCAATGCGGCCGCGCGACCTTTTTGTGCGGTCCGCGCTGACCCCGCAGGGGTATTTTTGTCCAGTTTTTCCAGCCCGCTATAAATAGGACATTTTACCATTTTTAGGTGAAGTTTTAATTTTCTGAACAGGGCTACGCTCGTGAGACTCAATATTGTTGCCATTTTCAGCACTTTTACTCTTCATTATTGTAGATTCTACTTAGTAATCAATTAATATGTTTAGTTCATCATCTATTTCTTATGTTTTTTTCTCTAATTATATCTAGCTAAACCTATTAGCTAGAGTTGTGGCTCAACCCTAGTGTGGGTAGTTAACGGGTGTTGCATTTTAGGGTGAGATTGAGATTGAGTGTTTGTTATTTGGGTTAATTTTGTGTTTTAATTTAGAATTTGTGGTTGCAAACACAGATTCAAGATTTGTGGGTCTAACCCTTCTTGAGAAAGAGAGTCTATGACCCTAAAAGTTGACCCAACAAGGAATTGGGATGGACCCATGAGAATGGTAGTCCCAATTAACGGGTTAAACCTCGAGAGAGTAATTACCCTACTTGAACCCTAGTTGCTCGGTCAAATTGGCCTACTCAATTGGTCTCTCGAGAGTCAATTGGGCAAAATCGTTCTCTCTACCGAGAGATGTGAGAATGAATACAATTGTGCAATAGTTATAACATAAGCCCCAAATATATCAATCTCTTCTTAGTAACTTCTACCCGTTAGCTAGCCACCTAGGTAGTGTCACGACCCTAGTGCTTTTCTCCATATTAAATACAACTTAGCAATATTCTCTTTAGCATAATTTAGCTTTAATCCTAGATTACAATAGTAGTATTAAGTATAAAAAAACCCCGAAAATGTTAGGAGTGCAATTAGAAGTAGAAACGCAATTCTAGGCTAAACAGGCAATACAACTCCACTCCAAGCTCCTTGTGGAAATTTGATCCCGAACCACTATTCGGGTAAAAGCTGTTGCTACCCGCTCTTCCTACCATTGTGTAGAGTTGAGATGACCGCGATCACATGTCCTAAATGAATATGCCATAAATTATTTGACTCCAATAAATAAGAAGAAGCTTAAATTTTATTCATACTGTCAACAACTATTACATTGAGTTTGAAAAGGCACTCCGTGAGGTAGCCTTTTCCAACATACATTTTATTCTTGCTTACAACAACTTTATCAGAAACAAATACGCATGTAAATCCATTCTTCACAAGTAAAGAAGTAGAAACTAAATTCTTCCTAATTATAGGAACATGAAGAACGTTATTTAGTATTAACACCTTGCCGGAAGTCATCTTCAGGAATATATTCCCATAACCTTCAATCCTAGCAATTGCATTATTTCCCATGGAAATCTCTTTGTCGGGACCAGCAGTAGAATAAGTCGCAAATGCTTCTTTGATAGCACAAACATGTCGAGTGGCTCCAGATTCAATCCACCACTCTTTCAGATTTCCAACTAGGTTGCATTCCGAAAGCATTGTACACAGATCATCAATTTAATCATTCTTCTCCACTATGTTGGCATGTCCATTCTTCTTATCTTTTATCTGGAGACGACAATCGAGGTCTTTGTGACCAACTTTTCCACAATTGTAGCAGTTGCCCTTGAATTTTTTCTTGTTCTACTCCTTAGTCTGTCCAGAAAACCTCTTCCTCTTCTTACTTTTAGGAGCAGCTCCTCAATGATATTAGCTCCCATAATCGTTGAATTTCCACGAGACTTCTTCTCGGCTATTTTGTTGTCTTCCTCATCTGAGACGAATCACAAGATCTTCCAACTTCATTTCTTTGTGCTTGTGCTTAAGATAATTCTTGAAATCTCTCCACGAAGGAGGCAATTTTTCAATCATTGCAGCCACTTGAAATGCTTCATTCATGGCCATACCTTCAACAATAAGGTCGTGAAAAATAATTTGAAGCTCCTGAACTTGGGTTCCAACAGTTTTGTTGTCTATTATTTTATAGTCTAGAAACTTGGCAACCACGAACTTCTTCAAGCATGCATCTTTAGTCTTGTACTTATTCTCAAGTGCGTCCCATAATTCTTTCGAAGTATTCATCGCGTTGTACACATTATACAAGTCATCCTCTAAAGCGCTTGAGATATAGCCTTTGCAAAGAAAATTTGCTTGTTTCAATGCCTCAACAATCATGAATTTCTCGTTGTCCGGCATGTCCGCAGCAGGCACTGGAGGCTCTTCGCTAGTGAATTTCTGCATACCAAGAGTGGTAAGCCAGAAGAGCACCCTTTGCTTCCATCTTTTGAAGTTGGCTCTAGAAAATTTTCCCGATTTCTCGGCTGATAGAACAGTAGTGCGGCTCAACGAGGGTATCGTCGTTGCAGCAACAGTCGAAGAAGATTTCCGTCAATTGCCATTTCTCACTGTCAACAACAAAAGAGTTCAATTAATGGCAAAAATAGAACAGTAAATAACACTGTAATTAACAATAAACAGTACGTATAGTAAATAAAAACCGAAGTTTATATATATATATAAAATTTCACAAAATGATGAAATATTTATGTTGTTCAAATCATTTTATGAATTTCAATACTCTGATGAAGTTTTTATATCCTCACATCAGAATAGTAAAATTCAGAATGAGTAGAAAATCACACAGGTTTTAATCTCAACAAACATAATACATAATATAATAAAATAATTTTCTTAAGATTGTTATTCAATCTGTATTGCTATAATAAACAATAAAACAGTAAACTTTCTGGAAAAATAAAGACAGAAAGTTAGTAGAACCAGAACGACAATAATATACCCGAGATGCTGGAATATATCCTCCCAGGATAGAACGATTTAACTCACCAGCGTATTGGTACCAAAAACTCCGATGAACGGCTAACCACTCAATGATTGTAAAACACACTGGAAAATATTGTGCAGAAGAAGAAGAAGATAATCAGAAAATTTAGTAAGTAAAAATTCTAGGACTTAAGGAATATTTATAACCCATTCGGCATTGTTTCTGAAAAGGTTTGTAACCTTTTAGAACAACCGTAGATGTTGGAATAGGTGGAAATATTGCAGAAAAATTAGAAAACGGATTTAAAATAATCCGGAAAAGAAAATGGACCAGGCCAGACCGGGTCGCAGGTCATGAGTTATTTTAGATTGAATTTTTGTTAATTAATTAAATTAATTAATTAAAAAACTAGAAAGAATTTTATCCAAAAGGATTAATCAATCAATCTTTGACCAAATCCGAATCCACCGAAGCCAAGCCAAGCCGAGCGAGCGACGACGACGGCGCGAAGCTTGCCTTCTTCTTAACTCTTTAAGAGTTAGAAGAAGAGCAATTGTATATATACCCATCAAAAGTCTTTTCTTCCTCCAATATTGGACAATGTCCCTTTGCCAAGGAGGGAACTCAAATATTTCATTTTTACTCAATTTTCCATTCACCCTCTTTAAGCTACATCAAGCTTAAAATTAAGCTACACGAAACTTAAATTCCAACGGGGTAGGAGTGGAGGAGTGTTTTTGAGTGGTAAAAGAAGTTATATTTTGGGGTAGTTTTTTTACATGCTAAGCAACATGGGTTAGAGTGAGATACTCTAGCCTCTCTCTAAAAACAATTCCTTCTCCTTCTTCCCCAAAACCTAACAATGTTCCTCAACACTTCCCATGACCATCCACCAAATGACCTAAACAACATAGAGATACCATCTTACAGCATGAGGAGAGATACTACTTCTCCATCAAACACGATCCCCAACCCTTCCCATCCATTTTCATCTCCAGCAAACATGAACCCAAACACTGCCCAACCTTCTCAAACGCTAGAATCTGGGCAATACCACCAAGGAAAACCATCTTTCCTAAGCATCTTAAACACTAGCCCTACTGCCAGCAATCTAACAAATAACATTTGCGTCCAAAATGACATAAATATAGACCTACTAACCATGGATGAAACTGAAAATCCTTTCCTCGAAGAAGAAGCGGATATCTTCATCCCCATAACCTCTGAAGATAAAGAAAGATTATATAGGAATTGGGAAACAACTATTATAGTAAAGGTCTTTGGGAGAAGAGTTGGGTATCAATTCCTTCAACGTAAACTTCAAGCAATTTGGAAGCCAAGCGAAACTATCTCCCTTATCGACCTGGGATATGACTACTACCTTATAAAATTTAATAAACAAGAAAACTACAATAAAGCTCTTCACGAGGGGCCTTGGTTCATAGGAAATCAATTCCTCTCCATAAGGAAATGGGAGCCTAGATTTGTAGCATCGGAAGCTTCACTAACATACTCGATTATTTGGGCTACACTACCTGAACTTCCTACGGAATTTTAAGATTATGAAATCCTACAAAAAATAGGGAATAAGCTAGGAGAACTCATACGTATTGATGCACGCACCTCCTCAGCCCTTAGGGGAAAATACGCTCGATTATACATCCTAGTACCAATCGAAAAACCTCTAAAGATCCATATAATACTGGGCAAACACTACCAGAAAATAACATATGAAGGATTCAATGTCTTGTGCACCAACTACGGACGCCTAGGACATAATTTAATATCATGCCCAAACAAAAAAATAGAAACCCAAAATGACAAATCCATACCCAGCAACACCAAGATAACACCACAAAATATCGAGTCCATCACCACAAAAATAGAAAATTGGACCAAAGTATCCCATCACAGAAGGAAAATGAAGGTGGACTTAGGGAAACCTAGTACTTCGAATCCCAACCCTCCCATGCACCATACTGCTGAAGAACAAAGCCATCAAGAATTGTTTGATCCTCAGATGGCAATGGACGCCCACAAGGACTTAGGACATTTACCTACTGGACAAAAGACCCCAACCACACGTACCCTATCTCAACACAATGGTAAAAACCCTCTACCCCAAAGCTCCCTAGTACAATATAGGTCTACCATTACACCTACTACACAAAACACGAGATACCTTACAAGTGACAAAGACCATCTCATCTACATGAACAAACCATTAGACAAAGACTCTTACCCTACAAAAGAACACCAATCAGCCCTTGCTACCCTACCTAGCAACAAGACTATACCATCAAATGAGACAGGAAACTTTGTCACGAAAAATTTGAACCAAAAACCCCTGTATCCACTTTCATCTATAGATTATGAAGTCCCATCAACAAAGTTACAAACCTTAGGTCAACTGCTAGGTTCCACCAACTCTAGCACAACAGAGAATAACGGTTGCATACTTACAAAAAATTGTTTTTCTTCCTTAGAACCTACACACCCCTCACATCAATCTCCCTCCCCAATGTCCTTGGATTCAAACCAAATCAATCCTCTTGACATAACCCCAGCCGAAGAAATTAATGAGGCAACCCTTTTAAACTCTCCAGTGGTTTCTTTAATAAACCACACTAACAATTTAAATCCCATGCACGTTCATTATTCAGCCATTAAGAGAGATTACAAAACAAGCTCAAGCCCAAACAACCCCTCCACCAAAAATGCCAAGACTTCCAAGCAACTACTACAGAAGGAATATGAGAACAAGGAGGAATGTCTGGATTCGAGAGCAAAACCAAAGACACAACCACAACCCACCACAAATGAATCCTCAACCACCCAAACCACCAACACTCTTCACAACCCTACTAATCCAACCAAACCACATTTCCTAAAGCTAGATGGAACAAGGATTAATGGGACACGGATTAAGCGTGAGTCTAAGGATCAATGGGCAGGAAATAATCATTCAAATAGAGGACCCATGCTACTTGGCTCAAATAATAGCGGAAGGGATGAGAATAGCCACGGGGAACATAATAAACAATCCTTGGATAAACCATGCACTAACCTATCACCAAGAAATGCCATCACCTTGGCTCCAACTTGCATGGCAGAACCAACAGCCATGGAATCCACTCTAACCCTTCAATCTTCTCAACACACACTCACCCATCTTCCCAAACACCCAACCTCCCCCAAACCTAGCACCCCTATTCTAGACCATGCATGGCACGATCTCGAGCATGCATGGTCAAACACCGAGTCATCAAACTGTCCACAACACCCCAACAACAACCCCATCGCCCATGCACCAGAATCACCCACCAAACATGGAGAGAGAAGAGGTGGAAGAAGAGGAAGACAGTCCAACGGAAAGGGTGGTAGAACATGGAGTACTAAGGTCACCAAAAACCCTAGTATTCAAAGCAAGAAAAGAAAAAAGGTTCATCTTAAGTTGCCCACTGGATTTGAGGAAATACTCAATAACTATAAAGAAATTAAGAACTCCGGGAATCTACCAATATGCAATGGTGTTGGTCCCGGCAATGTTCTCCAACTTTTGGATGAGCCAAGATGGAACGTCGAGCAGGGGGAACTCCCCTCCCAATCGGGAGATGAGTTCAAACAATAGAAACATAAGTATGAGTTTTATCTCTTGGAATTGTCGTGGAGCAGGGAATGCTAATTTTCGAAGAGCCTTTAGATCCATGCTTGATTATCACAAACCTAGTGTGGTTGCACTACTTGAAACACGACTAACTGATCACCATGTCATCATGGAAGATTTTGGATTTTTAGGTCTAGCACAAGTTGCGGCACAAGGAAACTCGGGAGGAATGGCACTAATGTGGAACAACGACGAATTCAATGTGAACCAAATAGGGGGGACTAACCAAGAAATCCATGCTATGGTTAAGGTAAAAATTCTTCCTAAAACTTGGTTATGCTCAATTATTTATGCTAGTAGCTTACTAGAAGAAAGAATTATTCTTTGGAACAACCTAAAAATAGTTGCAAATAACTATAAAGGACCCTGGTTAGTATTAGGAGACTTCAATGAGGTCACTAGAGCAAGCGGGAAATTTGGAGGCCTCCCTGTCAATAACAATAGAATCTCGAAGTTTATAAATTGCCTTAACACTTGCAAATTAATAGACCTAGGGTTTAAAAGCCCAAAGTTTACTTGGTTAAATAAGAGGAAAAAAAAATAAAAACGCTTTCATTATGGAGAGATTTGACATATTTGTAGCCAACAGTGAATGGATCAGCATGTTTCCTGAAGCTTGCGTAAAACATCTTATAAGAACCCACTCTGACCATTGCCCCATACATCTTGACCTAATGAAAAGATCCGGCCGCAACAATAATATATTTAGACTAGAAACCATGTGGCTATCCCATCCCACTTTCAAGGGTTTAGTAATGGACTGCTGGACAAATCAGCTTAATATATCAACTGCTATTAACGACTTCACTAACAAGGCCACTGCCTGGAATAGGGATACTTTTGGAAATATCTTTAAAAAAAAGAATGAAATCCTAGCTATGCTAGAAGGTATTCAAAAATCCCCAAACTACACAACTAGCACATTCTTATCAAACCTAGAGAATGAACTGCTAGAAGAATTCCAAAAAATACTCAAGTTAGAGGAGGGATTCTGGAAACTGAAATCTAAAGTCCAATGGATCTAAGATGGTGATGCCAATACAAAATTTTTCCACCTCACAACTTTACAAAGAAGAAGAAAAAATAGGATCTTTAGCATTAAGGACGAGGCAGGCAATTGGTTCCAAAACCCAAAGGAACTAGTCTCCATCATAACAAACTTCTATAAAAATCTATATACCACTAATCATACTTCTTCCCAAAAAACCCTACTATACATGCCCATCCTATCCTCAATTACCCTAACTGACCATCCCTCCCTCACCAGTGAGCCTGATGAGGAGGAAGTAAAGAATGCTCTTTTTTCCTTTAAACCACTAAAAGCACCTGGACCGGATGGTATCCACCCTTTTTCTACCAAAAATTCTGTGGCATAACAAGCAACCTCCTGGTCAAATTCTGTAAAGAAGCCTTCACAAAGAAAAAAATGACTGAGGACATGAATAACCCCTTCGTTTGTTTAATACCTAAGCATCAGAATGCTGAAACCTTAAGGCAATATAGATCCATTAGCCTCTGTAATACTGCTTATAACGTCGTCACAAAAATTATTGTTAACAGAATAAAACCCTTTCTTAAAAAAATTATCCATCCATCTCAAACAAGTTTCATAAAAGGAAGGAGAGCTTCAGACAATGCCATAATAGTACATGAAGTCCAAAATTTCTTCAAAAATTCCAAAGGGAAAAAAGGGAAAATCATGATAAAAGTTAATTTAGAAAAGGCTTTTGACAAATTAGAATGGTCTTTCATTAGATTCTCCCTGAAATCCCTTAACTTCCCCGATGACCTAATTGAGCTAATAATGTCATGTGTATCCTCAACATCCACCTCCATACTCATAAATGGTTCAAGCATATATTTCTTTACCCCTGCTAGAGGCATTAGGCAAGGAGACCCCCTATCCCCGTACCTCTTTATAATTTGCATGGAAATGCTCTCTAGACTCATTGACTATGAAGTAGACTGTTGTAGATGGGACCCCTTAATACTATCAAAAAAAGGACCCTAACTATCTCACATGTTCTTTGTTGACGACCTTATTATGATGATGGAAGCCAATCAAAAGAGTTGTGACTCCCTCATAGACACCTTGAATAAATTCTGCAAGTTCTCTGGCCAACCCATCAACTTCAACAAATCTAGAATAATCTTTTCTAAGAACACCTACCCGGACAAACAATCCCTCTTCAGTAGGTGCCTAAACATGAAAATCTCAAACTCAGTAGGTAAATATCTAGGTTTCCCCATGACAAACCAGAGGCTGTCCAAAAAAGACTTCCAATTCATTATCGACAATCTAAACAACAGATTAAAAGGGTGGAAAACCCACTTCCTAAACCTAGCAGGAAGAACCACCCTCATTAAAGCAACCTTTGCAGCCATTCCAAATCACAATATGCAAATTTTCAACCTACCAAGAGCTATACTAAATAAGATAGATTCCATCCAACGTAATTTCCTATGGGAAAGTACAGAGGAAAAAGAAAATGCCACCTGCTTAAGTGGAACAAAGTCACTACTCCAAAAAGACAGGGAGGCTTAGGGCTTTTTAAAACCACTTGCAAAAATGATGCCTTCAGTACCAGCCTAGACTGGAGATACTTTAACAACAAGGAAGCCTTATAGGTCCAAGTTCTGCGCAACAAATATGATAAGAAAACCAGCCACAACAACAGACCCACCCCCAATCCCTCGCCCTCGCACATCTAGAAAAACATTTGTAAAGGAAACACGATTTGTCAGAAAGGAAACAAATGGATAATAGGTAATGGAGAGAACATAAACCTTAGGAACAGCCGATGGATAAACCACGGGGACACACTAAGGGATAGCATCCATAGGCCCCTCCTGAGAGGAGAATAAGATTTGAAGGTAAAATCTACCATTCAGGATGGCTACTTCAACCTCTCAAAATTATCCTTTGAACTACATGAAGTCATAACTCAAAAAATCCACAGCACTTATATCCAACAATCCCAGTCAGGCAGGGATAAGATCTTCTGGAACTCCCCAGGGTATAGCTCCTTCTCCATCAATGCAGCCTACGATATTATTACCCACAAGGATACACAAATTGAAGATAACAACCTTGATTATAGATGGATCTGGAAAAGCAACACCCTGAATAAACTAAAATACTTCATGTGGCTACTCACCCTCAATAGACTCCCGACAACCACCTTTCTTGCAAAACGTAATATTTGCACATCCGACATCTGTACCATATGTGGAACAGGAAAGGAAGACATAAAACACATGCTCTTCTACTGTACTCACTCAAAGGAAATCTGTAGGCAATGCCACATAAAACATAACTACCAACCGTCGGATAATGAACTCTCTATCTTTTACTGGCTAAAACACCAACTAAGCTCAAAAAGGCGCTATAATCAATATATCACTTGGCCAGTCCTCATACCTTTCCTCCTCTGGTACTTATGGATCACCAGAAACGAAAAGATGCCCTTATCCCAACATTAGCAAAGTAATCAATAGTACCTAAGAATTCCTTTTTCTAAGCAACTGGAGCCCTATCCGGACACCAAAAAGAACCATTCTCATTAAATGGCAACCGCCTGACACAGGAACCTTCAAACTAAATATAGACGGTTCATGCCTTGGCAATCCAGGTAGGGGTGATTTTCAGGGATAACAATAGAAACTGGATACTAGGATACAATATGGGATTTGCCTACGCCACAAATATCCAAATGGAAGCCATGTCCCTATTACAAGGACTAAAACTAGCCATTCAAAAGAGACTAATACCTCTAGTCATTGAAGCAGACTACCAGGAACTAATCAACTTGATAAACAATGATAATTGCCTTTATTAGAATATTACTGATGACTGCAGGTTCCTATTGTCTGAGGCGGGCACGCCACCCTTGAAGCATGCATTCAGAGAAGCTAATGGAGTAGCGGACACCTTAGCCAAGAACGAATGCAACTTGGACTCTTTTGCTAACTTAATATTGTACTATTATCCGCATGTATTTGCTATTTCAGTTTTTGATAGAGATGGGATAGGCACTGCGTGGCCTAGACAAGTCTCATGTTGTAATGACTACTATTTTACTATGTTATGAATAAATGTCTTTATTTACCAAAAAAAAAAGAAGTTATTTTATTTTTTTGCGAAGAAGCTGGAACACTAACTTTTTTTTAAATAAAAGCAAATCATGTTTAAAAAAATTTTAATGTCAAAGATACACTTGTCAAAATCTAATACTTACACAATTATCTCTATATTTCGATTGTACAAACATACACTAATATCATGCAATATCAATAACACTACATTTATGAACAAGGTCCCTTAAACATGCTCCATATCTCTATTGTTTTAATTTTATATTTACATTTGAATTAAACGAATTTTAAATTTTAGTTAAAATTTCTCATAATAAATACTTCAAATTTATTTAGGTAATAGTAATAATTTTTTAGTGGATCTTTGTTTGCCGCTCAAAATCACTTTTTCAAAAAGATTACCCAAACAAAATTATTTTTATAATATTAACAAAAATATTTCTTGAATGTTTTGATCAAACATAATCTGCTAATATCTAAAAAAGTCCTTCTGAAATATCATTTGACAATAATCGGTTTTTCAAATTATACAAATTTGAAAACTAGGCCGCACATGCACTCTAAAAGAAATTAACTTCATTAATTTTCTAACATAATAATAATTGAGCGAAATAAATACTAAATAATTGAATAATCATAAAACCTTTTTTCTTCAAGCTCCTTTCCACCTCAAATAGTCTGTTCTTTTTTCCTTTCCTTGCTCCATTATTCATTTCTTTTCAAAATTGCTGTTCCCATTTTGTTTGTTTCCTCTTTCTTTTTTATAATCTCTAGGACTCAGTACGTAGCAGATCGAAAGTTTCAAAGAAATAAATAAATTTTTCATAAAGTCGATAAAGAGTAGATCGACAAATTCCGAGGGCTGTCTCTTGCATTTCTCTTCTTTTCTTTTTCTTCTTCTTCTTCTCCTTCTTCTTTCCCACCAGAAAAAAGAAAAAGAAAGCAAAGGGCTTTTGTGGGTTGCGGAAAAAATATCCTCAAAATTTATTCAAAAAATATATTGGAAAAAAGGTTCTGAATTCTTGTAGTTGAAATTTTGAGTTGTAGAAAATGAGTTCCTCGGATCTGGTAGCAGCGAGCACACAGGGTAATCTGGATGAGCAGATTTCTCAGCTAATGCAGTGCAAGCCTCTCTCTGAGCCTGATGTATTTACTTCTTTCTTTTCTTTATTTACACATTTTTTTCATTTCTGGATCTGAGATGATATTTATTTTCTTTATATCCTCTTGCTGTTTGTTTGTTTTAAAAAAATCTTTTCTTGGATCAATATTATCTATACAAGAATAATATAACGTATTTGCTGATACTTCAGAATATAGATTGGATTCTTGAGATTTCTTTACATACTCATTGAACTCTAAACTTGTTGTGAATCATTTAATGTTAAATATTTTTTTTTAAAAATCATCCTTTTTGGCTACGAGTTGAGTTTGTATAAGGAAACAAATTTTTTTCTGTAAAAATGATATACATGTTCTGTTAGTTTGGCAATGTAATACTTTTATTACATTTGAGTAATAGTTGTCTATTCCATTGATGTTTGGCAAAGCACTGTCTGAAGTTTCACAAAGGGTGGAAGTTTCAAATATTATTTGTTGATTTAGTCCACTCGTGAGTGTTGTTTGGTTTCTCAAGTTGCCAGAGTTCTGCTTGCTATATTCTAATATTCTCTTTAGGGGAGCTTGCAGTTATTCCAGTGTGGAGTTTCTGTAATAAGCTCGTGATATTAGACTAACCATGAAGCTCAATTGATTGCAAATTATCTCTTTGGATATGATGTTTCATGCATTGTTTCTTTATTTTCTATTCGGTGTTAGTGTATGTCAGCAGAATGAAAAGGGCATTCACAGCTAATCTCTCGTGTGCTCTGATTTAGGTTAGAGCATTATGCGAGAAGGCCAAAGAGATACTAATGGAAGAAAGTAATGTTCAGGTATACAGTTTTACATGCTCAAAAATTTTCTGTTGCTTTGTACTGTGTGTTCGAAAATTACTACCAAGATGTAGGCTCTTCTCGCTGCTCTTTTCCCCAGTCTTTTTGAGAAGTTATATCTACTTTGGTTATATGGCAGTTACAGTTCAGTACAAATAGATGCACTTTTTTGTCCTTTACCAGTTATAAAAAAGTTCCACGTTTTGTGCTCGCTTTTCTCCTTTTTGCCTTCTTTTATTTCCAGATCTAAGTGATGACTAGTTAGTCTTCCCCTTGTGACAAGAGTATTCTTACCGCGTATCTGTATGATGCACTGATCTGCTTATATTAGCTATAAATTTATGTCTTCCGATTTCATGAGATTATGTATTTACTCTTTGGCCTGATTTTGATTTTTTCTTATTTACGGTAGGCCCTTGTGGTCCGGCCTTCCCCGGACTCCGCGCATAGTGGGAGTTTAGTGCACCGGGCTGCCCTCTTTGGCCTGATTTTGATTTGTTTTTATTTTTTGTTTTGCAGCCAGTAAAAAGCCCTGTGACTATATGTGGTGATATTCATGGACAATTCCATGATCTTGCAGAGCTTTTTAGGATTGGTGGACAGGTAATTGCTAATTTCTTCTTGGTGTAGACACCTTTATCACTAATTTTCTGTGGATGGTGGATAAAGACATTTGTTTATGTAGGTATAAGAAAAAAATGTAGGAATGAAAAGGAAATGATTATATGTCTAATTTTTTTTATATAACCATGGTGTTCGGGCCAGCTTGCACACAGAAACGGAAAAACTAATTTGAGTGTTAAGATGCAATTAGTTCATCTTACGAATAGAAATCTCTCTTACCAAACACTGTTAAATTGGAGGTGGCAGGTGGTTAATTTACAGTATTACAGCATCTATGTTTGCATTCTTAAATGGCTGTCTTCTTATGTTTGTACCGTGTGATTTTCTTCTATGATATGATAAAACGTGATGGATATTAGGCATTTATAGGTTAACCTTTCTAGTGCGAACCTAGCTTGCAATAGCAACACATGCTGTTTGATTACTGTATCAATTTCATTTCAAGCCCATTTGTACTTATTAGTGGCTTGACTTTGCTGGCCACTGCATTTATGCATGGGAAATTACAGAGATGTACCGTCGTTTGTTTTCTTTTATTATGGAAACAGAAATAGTCGTGGGTAACTAGATTATAAGATCCTTCTGGATGAGTTTAGAGAGTCTTATTCTTTCTCCTTTTCTTAATTGAAGAAATAATTGGAAAATAAGAAGGTAAGTGCATGTGAAAATCACCCATCCGAATGGTGTCAAATTTAGGCACTTAGTTGCATAATTGGGCTTGTTTTCTTTGAAAACTAAGGGAAGTTTGAAAAAGTAAAGCAAAGTGGAGGGGAATTCCCAATTGAGTTCCCATTCTGCCTAAACCTTGGTGGGTTTATTGGTGCGAGGTAACAGGTGGGCACAAGCTAGTTTGAACACCACCGTTATTAAAAGAAAAAGTAAGGGGGGGGGGGGTGGAGATGTGAACGAAAGTTTTTTCCTTTCATTTGTTTGGTGGAGTGGAAATAAGTAGACACAAATATATGATAAGCTTCACCTTTGTTGAAATAATTAATGTGAGCCCAAAAGGAAAAGAAAGGTTTTATCGTTTTCTCTCTCCGTGGATATATAAAGCTAACTAGGTAAAATAAAAACTTGTGACTTTCCATTGACTAGTTTCTGAATATAGTCATCATTCTCATAGAGGGATTTTATCCATGCAATTTTCATGATACCTTTCCCACCAATGGGATTTCACTGGGTATGTTGTTGTAATTTTCATGATACCTTTATTATGTCTAATGCATTTATTACGTATCTGATCATGTTCTTATTTCAGTTTAATTTTCTTATTGGCAGTGTCCAGATACAAATTATCTGTTTATGGGTGATTACGTTGACCGTGGATACTATTCAGTCGAAACTGTTACAGTAAGTAAATAAAGAATGTCTTAATCTGTTGCATTTGTTACATATAATTTCACGTGAGATTCCAAACGTAGTACGTAATAGTTTCTCCATATAAATATATATGGGGAGACTACTGTATTTATTCGTTTGAATTGGTGATGGTAAAGGATTCTGCCGGAATCATGTAGTGTTGAGATTTTCTTTGCATTAGTTTTTGACCAGTTGTTGAGTATTCATGTAGGGTATAGTAAGCAGGTGAAAGTTAAAAAAGTTGAGTACTCATGTAGGGTATAGCAAGCAGGTAAAAGTTAAAAAACAAAAACAGAATAATACCTTCACATGCTTTTTTCCTTCTTTTAGTTAAAGTTCAAAACAAACTATCTTGTCTTCACTCAGTTCTATTACTACTATACTAAAAAATCCCTAGCTCCCTTCAATCTGATTATCTATCCGAATTTCCATTATCTCAATGCTGATCAAGGGATGCTGAATAAAATTGGATGTGGAATATGTCATATGATTGTTCTATGTCTTCTCGATTTTAAAAGGGCAGCCCGGTGCACAAGGCATCCCGCGTTCATGCAAGGTCCGAGGGAGAGCCGCTCCCAAGGGGTGTGATGTCGACAACCTGCCATAATGAAAGCATTAATAGCTGCTTCCATGGCTCGAACCCGTGACCTATTTGTCTTCTTGATTTTGTCTCTTAAAACATACGAGGGCATTCCACCTTTTCATTGTCTATAATAGCGTCTGATTTATTAGTTCAAGACCTGCATTTATCTGAATAACTTTTGGCTTAAAATCTGAGTAGCTGAAGAGTTCATGTAAACTTGATTTTACAGCTATTGGTAGCTCTGAAAGTACGTTATCCTCAGCGGTTAACAATTCTCAGAGGAAATCATGAAAGCCGACAGGTATGAATGAAATTATTTTTCGAGATCTCTTGCTTAGTTTAATATTGTTGGGCCAATTGTTTCATTTTGCTTTCTGGTTTAATCATCCTTTTCACTGCAGTTGAAGCAGGTTTCTGGTTAGAATTAGTTTTATGCATAGTTTATCTTACAGTCTTACATATCCATTCTGGCTAATACTGGTGCATTGATGGTTCCTCATGATCTTTTATAATAGATCTTCTCATTCATTCCATTTTTCGTTGTGATTTTCTTTTCCCCCTCTTTGCTCCAATCTTTTTATATGAGTTCTCCCCTCCTTGGGATTGGGGGTTGATGGCTGTGGACAGGAATGGCCATGTACAGGACGTTGACTTTGACAATTGATTTTTTTGGGTAGCACCTGGTTAAAGCTATACTCACAAGATCTTTGTTACACTCCATATATCTGTATCCAATGAATATCTTCTAGCAAAATTTTTTTGTAGAATTTCTGCTAGGTGCTTTGACTTCCAACCTTGATTTGGGATTGAGGCATAGTAGATTAATTGCTTGAGTTCCAACATTAGCGCAGCATTTCTGAGCTTTCATTTACCTTGATTTTCAAAGTGTTATTTGCTAACTTTGGCCCAGTTTACCTGTTTTTGGATCACATTTGGTGTCAATTTCCTCCATTTCCAAGGAGTACTTGGTCACTGGCAAACTGATGGGAGGAAGATGTCATAGCTATCTGTTGACTGAGGATATAGTGAAAATTTAATGAGGAACTTTTTACTCTCGTGCTCTTTTAAATTAAGCTAATCTTTTGCTGAATGCCGTTTGCTGAATGTTACATCCTTAATGCAGATCACACAAGTCTATGGGTTCTATGATGAATGCTTGCGGAAGTGAGTTCTTTAGACTATGGTGCTATATCCAGTCCCAAGTAAATTCTATCTTGCTGTTAATGTTGCTTAATGTTTGGTAAAAGTTAGCTGACTTCATTCTAAAGATAAGCATGTGAACACCAGACCATGTAAAGGTCCGGTGTTCTACACTTCTCTTATGTGTTGAGCACAGTACATCTATATATAGAATTTATTGCCGAGAGAAAAATGTGGAAACTAAAAGCACCTACTGGGAAAAGGGGAAGACAAAATCTGAAATAGTAATATGTAAGTTAATAAGTAAAAAAAAGAGTGAATGACTCGTAATAAGCTGCTTTACCATATACCAAGTTTAGTGTTTGCTGTTGCATTATGTCTCATACATTGATTTTTCTCTTATAACAGTTTTTATGCATTAAGAAATATATATATATATATATATATATTTGTCAAATGCTGATTGAGCACTCATAAGTCTATTTGATAAAGCTGCAAGCTAAATACAGCTCCTAAAGTTAGGAGTGGCTTCCAGTTTATCCTCACTAGTTCATTTAATTGTTCATTCTTTTTTTTATGAATTTCCTGTGTCAAATTCTTAGCTTTAATAAGAAGGCCAGGCTATACCCTCCTTTCAAACTGTAACTTTTGCATCTACAAGTGGTAATAAGAATTTGGATATTAACAAAAAATGTTTATTCTTGTGTGCTAAAGTTATATGTGGAAGGTTTTTATAATTGTTACCCTTCCATGATATTTGGGTGTGTGGAGTGGGGAATGTAATTAATGCCCATAAGGAGGCAGATCTATAAAAATTGCTTTCGGAGGGGCGAGAAAGATAGTGTTGTTTGACTTTTTTGTCCTTGCTCTTTTATACCAATTTAATACTTCTTTATCTGTTGGGATTTATTCTGAATAATTTTAGCTAGCTGCATATTTTTGCCTGCACACAGATATGAGAGCTTATACTTAGATATAGAGCTGATTTCTGTGGCTCTGGTTGATGGTGTGGTCATTTGTGTATTCTCTTACTCTTGTATCCATCTGATATGTAAAGCATTTATTTTTATTGACAGGTATGGCAATGCTAATGTCTGGAAAACATTTACTGATCTATTTGATTATTTCCCTTTGACAGCATTGGTTAGTTAATCATCACTCTTGAAACTTTATCCAAAAATAAAGAAAGACAATCATCACTCTTGATTAATCTGTACAGTCTTTTACACCATCTTATCTTAACATCAATGTGTAGCCTGCTATAACATTACCTTGTATCCGAGCTCATAGTTTAAGCTTTTTACATTGTCTTATAAACTTTTCCAAAAACTATTAAATCTACACAGTAGCTGCTTAAAGATGTTCCTTAATTCCTGTTGTCTAAAGTGTTAGTTTCTTGTTTGTTTCTGGAAGCTATCAGGCACTGCTTCATGTTCTCCTGCTTACTGAGCTGCTTCACTTTTCTTAGAGGGTGTTTGGATTAGCTTTTAAAAAGTAGCTTATAAGCTAAAGCCAAAAGCCATAAGTTGGTAATACCCAACTTTTGGCTTTTGGCTTATTTTTGTACTTTTCATGCCTAAAAGTAAGTGCTTTTTAGCACTTTTTGTCATTGTCAAACACCACAAAAACTAGAAAAGTACTTAAAAGCCAATAAGCACTTAAAACAAGCCAATCCAAACACCCTCTTACTCATACATTCTTCAGTAACTTGTAAAGGCCAAAAAAATAAAACAGAGAGCTTCATGGAAAGCAATAGAAAATTATTGTACCAACTTAGATCAGATAATGCTAGGCAGTTGCAGCCAAAAACCTAGACTTTTCAAGCCAGACAATCTAGAAAATTGGGATTTTGGGGGGGTAGCTGGAGGTGGAGGTGGGTTGTTTGGAAGATGGACTAAGAGCTTGTTCCTCTTAGCATTCCTTCTTTCTCTTCTTACGACACTGTTTATCCAAATCTCTATTATGAGGGGGGATGTCTGCATTTAAGAGGTTCCACTATTTGCAGGACGGAAATAAACCTTCAACAGGGTGCTTGCTTTGTGGTTCACTTTAATTTCATAGGAATTTAATGCAAGTTAGAATTTCCTCATTTCTTTAGGAAAGAATAGCAGAGGATTTATTAAGGGCATGCATTCTTAGAATTAATTTTGGAAAAATGCGTTCTTGTTAGCTCAACATCTGTATTCCAATATCAGAAGCCATGGCTAGGTTGAATACTTCGCTGTAGATTAATCGTCTGTACCAAGTTTTCCTACATTCTATCTGGCAAGTGCAGTTGCTTCAGATTGGCTTCTGTGGTTTTGGAAGATATAACTGCCTGTTGATGACCCATTTGATATATTTATGACTGCACTTGGACATTTACCATGATAAATGTCTCTTGTAAGTGGAAGAATTTGCTTTCGTTTACTCATGTTACCAATGTCAAATTCTAGGTTGAATCCGAAATTTTTTGTTTGCATGGAGGATTATCTCCATCTATTGAAACCCTTGATAATGTAAGAAGTTTTGATCGTGTCCAAGAAGTACCCCATGAAGGGGCCATGTGCGATCTTTTGTGGTCAGACCCAGATGATCGTTGTGGTTGGGGGATGTCACCCCGCGGTGCTGGATACACTTTTGGGCAGGTATTTTTACTGTATACTTGAGGGTTCTTATTTCCATCCTCTATTCTTGAGGATTTTTTCAGAATTTCATCTCGCAAACAAATAAATGCCGCACCTGCCTGTAATACAGGACATCTCTGAGCAATTTCACCATACCAACAATCTAAAGCTGATAGCTCGAGCTCATCAGCTGGTCATGGAGGGATATAACTGGAGCCATGTAACTTTAATTACTTCCTCCTTTTTATACATCTTATGATACCATTTTGAAAGTCCCTTGAGATTGTAACATCTGCCACAGGAACAAAAGGTTGTCACTATTTTTAGTGCACCAAATTATTGTTATCGATGTGGAAACATGGCCTCTATTTTGGAGGTTGACGACTGCAGAGGGCACACGTTTATCCAGGTGCTTATCCTTCTTTCTCCTTTGAGAAATGCCTTTTGTTATAATCTAACTTTGAGTCTTATATTCCCAGAATTAAGCCTTAAATCTACTGACATCTCGCTGCAATTTTTGAATGTAACTGTGAAATGTAAGGTCTAATGTGGTCAATTAATTATAAACCATGTCATTGCAGTTTGATCCAGCTCCAAGAAGGGGAGAACCGGATGTAACACGACGAACCCCTGATTACTTCTTATAAAATGGAGAAACATTTCCGTTGTCTACCAATAGCTGGTTTTGCTATATTTTCCATCTGCTGTCGAGATATGAGCATAATTATGGCAAAGCTAGCTACTCTTGGGAGGTAATCCATGGACTAAGAAGCTTGTAATAGGCTAGACCAGATCCCCTTGGTTTAAGTCATATTCTAACCTATGTTAGGAATATTAGAGTGGGGAAATGCAGCCAGCAAAGCTGTATTGTATCATTTCATGGAGACTTCTTTTTGGTTGTTCCATTCATGTTCTGATCTTCAGTCTTAGTGTGATATTTCTCTCAAAGTTGTCATATGTTGTTGCAAGGAAGTATGTTTTGTAAAGTCAAAAATCCACTTTACAGTGTAACTTTTACCTTGTTAATGCAGCTGATCCTTGTGAAATTGGTTTCTTTTCTTTGTGATGGTCAGCACTTGATGTGTTTAGACCATATAGATTGATTATATTTGTAGATTTTGTCTGGAGGATGCAAATTCAGTTGATCTGATGAAAACATGATCTTCCACGGTAGCTGGGGGGTTCTTGGTATGGTTTGCCCTAATCGTTGAGTACGCAATTCTGGTTGTTGATTGAGAATATTCAAAATTTTAATGGTGTGACCCTCTATATGCAGTAGGTCCTCGTGGAATAGTCATCAAAAAAGAAATTACGCTGGATGAACCTTTTGGAGTCACTCTTTATATTTTGATTTCGTAAATAAAAGTTTCGGAAACATAGCCCCGGGCCAGAATTTTGAATCACTTTTTTGAAATATTAAAGAGCAAACTTCATTTGTAGCCATCAGGGAAAAACTAATGACAATAGCTAGCCACAAAATAAATCATACAATTAACAGCCCAAAACTAATTAAAAAGCTAGCCCTCCGGTACCTTCAAACCTAGATATCCAGTACTATTTTTCCTCCTCACATTTTTCGCTATCTCTCTTCTCTTCTACATCTTCTCCAACTTCTCCTCTTCTTCCCTATCCCGATATTCCTCCCGAAACCCTAACTCCAAGATCGATTACTCCTTTGTG
>MU754707.1:5339-18397 GCA_026770625.1 Nicotiana glauca | reverse complement strand
TGTTTAATGATGTTAAAGATTGAAAGAATCGAGTAAAAATTAACTTAAAAGTGATTTGGGATGAAGTTTGCTCTTGAAAAATCGCCTATGGTGTTTGGGTTTTGAAAGAATGGTAAAAAGTGATGAAAATTCGATTAAGTATAAAATTTGCTGGGCCTCGGATGTGGGAATTATGAACATTGGTTCGCAATTGCGAACCAAACAGGTCTGGGAAATGCGAGGCTTTAGTTCGCATTTGCGAACACTGGGCCTAGGTGCGGACTTCGCATTTGCGAAGTCTTGATCGCATTTGCGATCTGGTCCCCGTCGCTTTTGCGAACAATTTGATCGCATTTGCGATCTGGCCCAGTTTTCCCCTGATTCGCATTTGCAATGGTGCATTCGTATTTGCGAAGCTCACATTTGCGAGAAAATCTTCGCAAATGCAAAGATACCAGAACTGAAAATACCAAGTTTTTAAAAATGAGAAAATGCAATCCGATGCCTATTCAAAACTCACCCGAGCCCTCGGGGCTCCAAACCAAACATGCACACAACCTCAAAAATATCCTACGGACTTGATCGCGCGATCAAATTGCCAAAATAACATCAACATCAATGAATCAAGCCCCAAATTTTTCATTTTTCATTTTAACTTCATAAACTTCAAGCTTTAGATACTTAGGTCCGAAACACGTCAAATGACGTCCGATTTCGACCAAACTTCACAGAAAGCGCTTAACACATATTTAAGACTAGTACCGAGCGTCGAAACGAAAATACGAGCCCGATACCATAGTCCTTTAATCATTTTTCATTTCCATTTTCCTTAATAATTTCAGAAAAATAATTTCACAAAAAAATTCCTATCTCGGGCTCTAGACCTCCGAATTCGACTCCGGCACATGCCCGAGTCCCATATTTTTCTACGGACCTTCCGGGACTGTCCAATCTCGGGTCCGGGTCCGTTTACCAAAAATGTTGACCAAAGTCAACTATAATCATATTAATATCAAAATTCTTCAAATTTTTTACAGAATTCACATATTTCAACATAAAATCTTTTCGGCTACGCACCCGGACTGTGTACGCAAATCGAGGCAAGTAAAAATGAGGTTTTTACGGTCTCAAAAGTACGAAATGGATGAGGAAATAGGTGATGATCCTTTGGGTCGTCACATATTACTTTAAATATTATATAAAATATAAATAAATTTGATTTAAATTTAGCGACCTACTTTGATCGCTAACTTTGATTTTTGGATAATTAGTGATTAAAGTTGGTCTCTTTTCAGGTCAACATTGGTCAAAATCAAAAATTACTTTTGTATTTACTATCTAAATAATATAAATATAATCCGTTAATACATTTGTAATACAAGGGGTGACTACACTAAAATATACTCTAACATGCTATATATGTAATTAAAGTAGTACAACGAAGCGTGTTATACACACACGCACACACATATATGTGTGTGTGTGTGTAGATTTATTCATCGACTTATAACCTACTCAGATACATCATTGAATATTTGTGTGTGTGTATGTGTGTAAATTGATTCATAGACTTATGACCTATTCAGACGCATCGTTGAATATTAAAAACAAAACGTCTCGACTTATATCAATTAATCTATTATAATTGATTCATCGACTTATAACCTAGTGATGAATGAATGTAATTCATTAACTCTTTTACAATACAAATAATGAATACATTATCATATTCTATAACATGCTATATATGTAGTTAAAGTAGCACAAAGTGTGTGTGTTATATATATACACACACTAACGTATACTATAACAAGTTATATATACGTTATAGTATTACAATAAAGTGTCTCTCTCTCTCTTTCTCTCTCTCTCTCTCTCTCTCTCTCTCTCTCTCTCTCTCTATATATATATATATATATATATATATATATATATATATATATATATATATATATATATATATATATAAGAACATGAAGCCCTAGGACACTTGTAAATTGATTCATCGACTTATAACCTACTCAGATGCATCTTTGAATATTAAAAACAAAATTTCTCGACTTATATCAATTAATCTTTTGTAATTGATTCATCGACTTATAACCTAGTGATGAATGAATGTAATTCATTAATTCTGTTATAATACAAAAAATGAATACAGTAGCATATTCTATAACATGCTATATATGTAGTTAAAGTAGAACGGAGTGGGTGTTATATATATACACACACACTAACATATACTATAATAAGTTATATATACGTTATAGTATTACAGTAAAGTGTCTGTGTATGTGTGTGTGTGTCTATATATATATAAGAACATGAAGCGCTAGGAACATGGGGTCGGGTTCTTTTAGGGATTGCTTAAATTGTAAATTAATTCCTCGGCTTAACCTACTCAGATGCATCATTGAATATTAAAAATAAAATGTCTCGACTTATATCAATTAATCTGTCATAATTGATTCATCGACTTATAACCCAGTGATGAATGGATGTAATTCATTAACTCTGTTATAATATAAATAATGAATTCTATTATATCAATTAACAGAATAATATTATATTAGTTTATCAATTCATTAATTATTCGCATGTAGTAATGTATAAGATTGATCATCAATTACAATATAGCTTATGCATGTGTATGAAATTACTCATATACTTAAATATAACTTAAAAAATTTCTTTACATACATGCTATTATAATCTATTAAAAGTAATTACCTAGTTAATATAATTTTTTTAAAGATTATGCTTATAGTTTATAATTATTTATAATAATTATAGTTAAATAAAATAAATATTTATAGCTAATAAGAATTTTTTATAGCTTATAATATTTAAAAGCCAAAATAGAAAAAAATATTTAATTTTTTTTAGATATAGCGACCAACGTTGGTCGCTATTTTGGTCAACAATCAAAACTTACCTACTAAAAATCCAGACTCAAAAACGGGCTCCCCCCCTCCCATTCTCTTATTTTCATTCTCAAAATTTCCCCAACTCTCTCTCAACACATTCTCCTCCCCTTCTTTATTTTTCTTATACAAAACCATCCCCCCATCCCGCGCCACCACTGCGATTGCCGGAGCCGCCGCCGCTGCCCCTCTCTCTCCTTCTCCACCTAATAAACTCGGAGGGACATTTAAGAGGCATGAAAGTATGCATACTCATTATTTAAAGTTGGCAGGCAATATCAACTTTTTAAATAGAAATATCAATCTGAATATTTCTTCAGATTGAAATAATTATGCCTAACAAAGAACACCACTAGATGTGAGATTCTGATCGCATTGAAGATTTCAAAAGTGGAAATGTGGTTCTATGGTTTATGGTTTAGATTGGATTGTAAAATTTTAGTTTCTATGTGTTATCGGATCTATATGAGATAGGGTGACGTAGGATCACCCCCAGGTATAAGAATGGTGAGACTATTCAACAATTGGTTGGCTTTTGGAACAACTCTGGCCACGTTCGAGGACAAACGTATGCTTAAGTGGGGGAGGATGTAACGATCCGACCAGTCGTTTAGAGCTTTTGCACTTTTCTTGCCAGTTTTCGGGAATGACTTTTCCCATGTGATGTATTATGACTCATGTAAATCATTGGTTTTGGTTTTCAGGGTAATCAGAATGAATTTGGAAGAACAGTTCCTAGTTTGAAGCTTGAAATTTGAAAGGTTTGACCAAGATTTGACTTATTTGCATATGACCTCAGATCGGAATTTTTATGAGTTGGTTAGCTCCTTTAGGTGATTTAGGACTTAGGAGCGTGATTGGAATGCATTTTGGAAGTCCGTGGAAGGTTTGGCTTGACTTGGCAAAATTAAGGTTTTGGCGTTTTCCGGTGGATAGGAGAGATTTTGGTATAGAGGTCGGAATGGAATTTTGAAAGTTGCAGTAGTTTCGTTGTTTCATTTGGGATGTGTGTGTAAAATTTTAAGTTATTCGGACGTGATTTGGTTGGGTTTTTGATCAAAAGCGTAATTCGAAAGATTTTTGAAAGTTTGGCTTGAATCTGAGGTGTTTTGATGTTATTGGAGGTGTTTTGATGAATGGAACAGGTTTGAATAATGTTATGGGATATGTTAGCATGTTTGGTTGAGGTCTCGAGGGCCTCGGTTGAGTTTCAGGTAGTCAACCGGACCATTTCATGTTGTAAAATATTGCAGAATCACAGCTGTTGGTGTTGCAGGTTTTTGACCTTCGCGAAGCATGTTCCGCGATCATGAAGGTGTGAGGTCGATGGTCTTCACATTCATGTTTTCTCTATTGCGTTCGGGATGTTTTGATATTTTGGTCATCGCGTTCGTAAGGTGCAGGTCGCGTTCGCATAGAGGAAGAAGGATAGCTGAGTCTCCACTGCATTTGTTCTATGCATTCGCATAGTAGGTGTTGCGATCGCGAGGTCTTGAGGCAGTTGAGCATCGCGTTTGCAAGATTGGTCTTGCATTTGCATAGAAGAAAACCCGATCTGCGAAGCAGTGTGCTTCGCGAACGCGAGGGAAGTGCCGCGTTCGTGATGGAAAGTCTGGGCAGACAGTTTATGTTTTAAAATCGAGGGTTTGAGTCCAATTTCATAAAAACCATTGAAGAGCTCGGGAGAAAGTGCAATTGGAAGAGATTTCCAGTGGAGCTATTGGGGTAAGTATTCTTCACTAATATTTGGTTTAATTACATGATTTGGTCTTGAATTTTATCATTTAATTTGAGAAATTAGAGTGAAAAATGGAAGAAAAGTTTGAGATTTCTTTTGGGGATTTGAACGGGCAATTGAGGTCGGATTTTGATGAAATTCATTGGACAGACTCGTGAGTGAATGAGGATTCTATTGATGTGATTTTTGTCGGATTTCCGAGATGTAGGCCCAGGGGCCGGGTTTGAGCAATTTTTGGGATTTTGATGTTAAATTTGATATTTTCGAGTGGGCTTCGTTCCTTTAACATATTTTAATGATTATGTACTGATTGTGGCTAGATTTGGAGAATCCGGAGGTCAATTCATGTGAGCGAGGCATCGTGGACCGGATCTAGGTGAGTAATAGTTGTAAATGATGTCCCGAGGGTGTGAAACCCCGGATTGCACATCGTAGTGCTATATTGAGGTGAGGCACATGCTTGATGACGAACGTTGGGTCGTGCACTATTGGGGACTGTGACTTGGTCCGTCCTGATTGATGATTTTACCGCGTATTTGACTGAAATCTATTTGTTATCATCATTATTTGGGTTGAATGCCATATTTGGGCTTCGTGCCAGCTGTTTGAACTCTTCGGGGATTTTTGTTGATATTTCCTCACTGTTTTGACTTTATACTTGAACTCAATCATGTTATTTTTCACTGTTTTTACAACTCAGTCATGTTCATTCAGTTTTAATACTCAAATGATATTTAAATGATGTTTTGGGCTGAGAAACACTGTTTTACTGTTTCTCGAGAGGCTTATACGATTTTTGACTAAGTAAGGCCGATGGCCTGTGTTGTGAGGATATCTTTTGGGCCGGGCTGCACGCCGCAACGGTGCTATACTAATTTTAATTATGAGGCCGAAGGCCTGAGATTGTACGCCACGAGGTGGCATGATATTGATATGAGGCCGAGAGCCTATTTATAATGCCACGAGATGGCTTGATATTGCGTTTGGGCTGTAAGGGGCCCCTTCAGGAGTCTGCACACCCCCAGTGAGCGTGGGCACCCATTGTGATATGAGATATAGCCCGAGGGGCTGGTACTGTTCTATGCGATTGCCCGAGGGGCGGAGTTTTTGACATTGTTGCCGAGAGGCGACCTTTATGTGTTTATTTTTCATATCTACCTGTCATTTACCTGTTTAATTATGTATTTGTGCCCAAGGGGCGGATTTCTGTGCTTATCTACACTAGTTGTTCTGCATTCATTTGCGTAACTGTTGAAAAAGTCATTTTTAAAGAAGTTTAAACTGAGCTAAGATGTTTTAAGGGATTTTACAACTTCATTGCTTTCTTACTGGTTTTTGAACTGCTTCTATACAACATGTTGATGAACGTTTCGTGATTTCTTACCATTAAGACTTTAGTTATGATTATTACTCACTAAGTTGGAGTATTCACTTTACTCCCTGTACCTTGTATGTAGATTCAGGTATTTCAGCACCCGGTAGAGGGTATTGGCTGAGCTGAGGCAGAGTCATTGGAGTTTTAGTGAGGTAGCCGCCCGATGTCCGCAACACAGCTTTACTCCTTCTTGATGTCATTAGATTATTCTAGTATGTTTCCTAGTGTATTTTAGACCTTATGTCACGACTCGAATTTCCCACCCTCGGGAGTCGTGATGGCGCCTACTAATAGGAGCTAGGCAAGCCAACTCTTATTTACCTTTTTTATTTTCAGGATTCTTCTTTTAACAATTTAACAATAATAATAATATAAATGCAGCAGAATGATTTAAATGAGCGGAATACTCAAGTTAATAAGACTAAATTAAATGCGAAAACTCAACATAATCCTCTACCCAAGAACTGGTGTCACATTACTCACGAAATACTAAGAATTCTAAACACAACCGTTTGAAAGGAATATAAAATTGTTTGCCTCGAGTACATGAGATAATAGACTAAAAATAAGGATAGAGGAGACGCCGGGCCTGCGGACGCCTGCAAGGCTATCTCAGTGTCTCGCTGGTCGAAATGCTAACACTCGCGCTACTGCTGCTGCTGTCCGAAACCTGTATCTGTACAGAAGAGCACAGAGTGTAGTATCAGCACAACTGACCCCATGTGCTGGTAAGTGCCTAGCCTAACCCCGGCGAAGTAGTGACGAGGCTAGGACCAGACTACAGATAAACCTGTGTAGATATATATATATACAAGTACAACGAAGAAACAACAAGAATAAACAATTTAAGCGGGGGAAGGGAACATGCTTCAGGGGCAATAGATAGAAATAAATTATCAAGAATAATAGAGCCTACATCTACAGTTTAGCTTCTAATACAAAATAAAGAGATAAGTAAACTTTCATATTCCACTCATCTTGTTGCAGGCGTGCAACCCAATCCCATTTCTCAATATCTCGTGTGGTAGGCGTACCACTCGCTCCCATTTTAATATATCATGTGTGGTAGGCATACCATTCGCTACCATTTCAATATATCATGTGTGGTAGGCGTACCACTCGCTCCCATTTCATCAACATCTTGTGTGGTAGGCGTACCACTCGTTCCTATTTCAATATATCATGTGTGGTAGGCATACCACTCGCTCCTATTTCATCAATATCTTGTGTGGTAAGCATACCACTCGCTCCCATTTCATTAAGTCAACAGTTCTTCCAAATATAATTTACTCTAACAAACATAAAAATTAATATGAATTCAAAAGACAACAAGTACACAAAAATTATGATTCACTGAGGAAAACAAATAATGACAACTAGCAATTAATTCACATACACATATACCAATTATGGCATAAATTCAATAAAAACAAGTAACACAGTAAAGGGAAATGTCACGTAAAGAATGATAGTAATAGTAGAATAAGACAATTAATGCACATGAACTGATAACAATAAGAAACCATAACAAACGCCAATAAGTACACGACATCACCCTTCGTGCTTTTACACTTTTCTTCACCCAAACAACAATTTCAAACAAGGGCACGGGATTAAACAAAACGGTAATAGAAATCCCGGCAAGGGAACACAATTAAACAATTAAACCCCGATAAGGGTACAACAATTAAGCAATAAAATTTCCGGCAAGGGAGATACCAACAATTTAACAAAATATCTCAGCAAGGGAATTATTTAATACTTCTTTCTCTTTCTTTCATTTCTTACTTGTAATTCATTTTACCACTTGAGCCAATGCTCCAAAGGGTTCAATCATCTCATATACTTTCACAATTTTAATATAACTTGAGCTAACGCTCCTCAAATATTAAATATCATAATTTCTTTCACATACTCTTCACAACATATAGAAGTCATCATCTAAACATGGAAGATATAACAAAATACGAATATTCGCAATATAAAGACTCACGGTCATGCTAGACACCAACGTATAGATACTCGTCACCATGCCTATACGTCGTACTCGACAAACAGCAAGTAGAAAATGAGACTAAACTCCTATTCTCTCAAGATAAGGTTAGACCAAACACTTACCTCAAGCTTCAAACTCAACTCAAGCCTTAAGTATAGCTTTACCCCTCGATTCTACCACAAAACCTCTCGAACAATTGATTTTGAAGAAATCTTGTTGTTGGAAAATCGCCTAGGTGTGTTTGGGTTTTGAAAGAATGAAGAAAATGGTAAAAAATTCGACCAAGTATGAAAAATGCAGGCCTCAGATGTGGGAAATGCGAACTTGGGTTCGCAATTGCGAACCCAGTAGGCTTGGGAAATGCAAGGAAATGGTTCGCATTTGCGAACACTGCTCAGTTCCCCGACCTTCGCATTTGTAGAACTTTTTCGCTTGCGATGATCGCATTTGCGAGAAAAGTTCGCATTTGCGATCCCAGGCAAGGATGGAGGCCCTTCGCATTTGCGAGCAGACCTTCGCATTTGCAAGCTCGCATTTGCGAGCCAGGCTTTGCAAATGTGAAGCCTGCAGGTCTGGGCACACCAGCAACTTCCCAGGGTCAAAAATGCAACTTGACACCTATCAAAAACTCACCCGAGCCCTTGGGACACCAAACCAAATATGCACACAACCTCAATAACCTCCTACGGACTTACTCGTGTGATCAAATCGCCAAAATAACATCAAATACAACGAATCATGCCTCAAAATCACTAGTTTTTCTTCAAACTTCAAAAACTTTCACATTTAGAGTTTTAAGCCCAAAACACGTCAAACGACGTCCAATTTCAACCAAACTTCACAAAAAGCGCTTAAACCATATATAAGACTTGTACCGGGCGCCAGAACTAAAATACGGGACCGATACCACACTCTTTTGATAAAATTTCATTTCCAATTTTCTTAATAAGTTTAGAAAAACAATTTCACAGAAAAATTTATTTCTCGGGCTCTGGACCTTGAAATTCGATTTCGGGCATATGCCCGAGTCCCATATTTTTCTACGGACCCTTCGGGACCGTCAAATCACGGGTCCGGATCCGTTTACCCAAAATATTGACCAAAGTCAACTTTACTCATTTTAATACCAATTTTTAGCATTTTTCATAGAATTTCACATACAAGCTTTCCGGTTACTCGCCCGGATTGCGCACGCAAATTGAGGCAACTAGAAATAAGGTTTTCAAGGCCTCAAAATCACGGAAAGAGAGAGAAAATAGGTGATGACCCTTTGGGTCGTCACATTCTCCACCTCTAAAACAAGCGTTCGTCCTCGAACGGAAAAAAGAAAGAAGTACCTGAGTCAGGAAATAGATGAGGATAATGGCTCCGCATATCAGACTCGGACTCCTAGGTCGATGCCTCAAGGGGCTGACCTCTCCACTGAACACGAACAGAAGGAAAACTCTTGGATCTCAACTGATGAACCTGCCAGTCTAGAATAGCTACCGGCTCCTCCTTATAAGATAAATCCTTGTCCAACTGGACAGTGCTAAAATCTAACATGTGGGCTGGATCGCCGTGATACCTCCGAAGCATGGATACATGAAAAACTGGGTGCACGGCTGGTAAGCTAGGCAATAATACAAGTCTGTAAGCCAACTCTCCCACTCGATCAAGGATCTCAAATGGCCCAATGAACCTAAGGCTAAGCTTGCCCTTCTTCCCAAATCTCATCACGCCCTTCATAGGTGACACTCAGAGCAAGACCCGCTCACCAATCATGAAAGCTACATCTCGAACCTCACGATCTGCATAACTCTTTTGCCGCAACTGAGCCGAACAAAGCCTGTCCTGAATGATCTTGACCATGTCCAAGGCCTCCTGAACTAAATCTATACCTATCAATCGGGCCTTTCCCGGCTCAAACCACCCAATCGGAGACCGACACCGCCTACCATATAAGGCCTCATAAAGAGCCATCTGGATGCTCGACTGGTAACTGTTATTGTAGGCAAACTCCGTTAAAGGCAAGAACTGGTCTCACGAACCTCCAAAGTCAATAACACAAGCCCAGAGCATATCCTCCAAAATCTGAATAGTCCGCTCGGACTGACCGTCCGTCTGGGGATGAAACGCTATGCTCAACTCAACCCGTGTGCCTAAATCTCGTTGAACTGCACCCCAGAAGCACGAGGTAAACTGCATACCCCGGTCCAAAATGATAGATACTGGCACACCATGAAGGCAAACAATTTCCCGAATATAAATCCCAGCTAATCTCTCGGATGAATAGGAGACTGCCACAGGTATGAAATGTGTTGACTTGGTCAAGCTATCCACAAAGACCCAAACTGTATCGAACTTCTTTCGAGTCAATGGAAGTTCGGTAACGAAGTCCATAGTGATCCTCTCCCACTTCTACTCGGGAAGCTCAATCCTCTGAAATAAACCACCAAGCCTCTGATGCTCGTAATTAACCTGTTGACGGTTCAAACAACGAGCCACATATGCAACAGTATATTTCTTCATCCTACGCCACCAATAATGTTGCCGCAAGTCCAGATACATCTTTGCGGCACCCAGATGAATAGAGTACCGGGAACTGTGGGCCTCCTCTAAAATCAACTCTCGAAGTCCATCCACATTGGGCACGCAAACTCGCCCCTGCAATCTCAAAACTCCATCCGCATCTAAGGTAACCTGCTGGGCACCTCCACGCTGCACTGTGTCTCTGGGGACACACAAATGGGGATCATCAAACTGCCGACTACGGATATGCTCCAATAATGAAGAACGCGCGACCGTGCAAGCCAACATATGACTGGGCTTAGAAACATCCAGTCTTACGAATTGATTGGCTAGGACCTGAACATCCAAAGCAAGCAACCTCTGACTGACTGGAATATAAGCAAGGCTGCCCATGCTGGCTGACTTCCTACTCAAAGCATCGGCCACCACATTGGCCCTCCCCGGATGATACAAAATCGTGACATCATAGTCCTTTAACAACTCCAACCACCTCCTCTGCATCAAATTCAGCTCTTTTTGCTTGAATAAGTACTGAAGACTCTTGTAGTCAGTGAACACCTCACATGCCATGCCATACAAATAGTGCCTCCAAATCTTCAAGGCGTGAACAAAAGCTGCCAACTCTAAATCATGCACTGGATAATTCTTCTCATAAATCTTCAACTGCCTCGAAGCATAGGCAATAACCTTGCCATCCTGCATCAACACTGTACCAAGCCCAATACGGGAATCATCACAATAAACGGTATAAGGCCCTGAACCTGTGGGCAAAAAA
Source organism: Nicotiana glauca (assembly GCA_026770625.1). Classification (NCBI taxonomy): domain Eukaryota; kingdom Viridiplantae; phylum Streptophyta; class Magnoliopsida; order Solanales; family Solanaceae; genus Nicotiana; species Nicotiana glauca. The sequence goes on along the minus strand of MU754707.1, from coordinate 7,099 downwards.
AACACTGGTGCCGTAGTCAAAGCTGTCTTGAGCTTCTAAAAGCTCATCTCACACTCGTTCGACCATCTGAACTGGGCACCCTTCTGGGTCAATCTATCATTGGGGCTACAATAGATGAGAACCTCTTCATGAACCGACAATAGTAACCTGCTAATCCTAAGAAACTCTGAATCTCTGTAGCTAATGTGGGCCTAGGTCAGTTCTTGACTGCCTCAATCTTCTTCGGATCAACCTGAATACCCTCTGCAGATACAATATGACCCAGGAATGCAACTAAATTTAGCCAGAACTCACACTTGGAGAACTTGGCATATAACTGACTATCCTTCAGAGTCTGAAGAACCACTCTAAGATGCTGCACATTCTCCTCCTAACTGCGGGATTATATTAGAGTATCATCAATGAACACTATCACAAATGAATCCAAATAAGGTCTAAACACTCGGTTCATCAAGTCCATGTCAACCCGAATGACATGACCACGAACTCATAATGCCCGTACCGAGTACGAAAAGCTACCTTAGGGACATCAGATGCCCTAATCCTCAACTGATAGTAGCCAGATCTCAAGCCTATCTTTGAAAATATCTTGGCACCCTGAAGTTGATCGAACAAATCGTAAATCCTCGGCAGCGGATACTTATTCTTTATTGAAACTTTGTTCAATTGCCGGTAATCAATGCACATCCTCATCGAACCATCCTTTTTCTTCACAACAACATCGGCGTATCCCAAAGCAAAATGCTGGGACTAGTGAAACCCTTCTCAAGCAAATCCTACAACTGATCTTTTAACTCTTTCAACTCCGGCATGGACACATAAACAGGGGACTCAAAGAATCACTAGGCATGACCAGATACGGCGCAGAATGAAATCGAAGCTTCTCTACCACATACCAGAACAATACCTGCACCTCCACCTCTAGCATCTCTACCTCCACCCCTAATACCTTTACCTCCTCAAGGCCTCTGAAGACGAAGTTGATCTATCACTGGTCCGTGTTGCTGCTCAGCTGAAGAAACGGTACATGACCTCGACATTCGTGAAAAAATGGAGTAAAATTTCAATTAGCACTGAGAAACCAAACCGCACGACAAGAAAGAACAAATATGAAACTTTTCCTAACTTTGTAGCCTCTGGGGGATAAATACAGACGTCTCCATACCGATCCTTTAGACTTTACTAAGCTTGTCCGTGAGTTGTGAGACATATGTAACCTAGAGCTCTGATACCAACTTGTCACGACCTGAATTTCCCACCCTCGGGAGTCGTGATGACGCCTACTAATAGGAGCTAGGCAAGCCAACTCTTATTTACCTTTTTCGATTTCAGGATTAGTCTTTTAACAATTTAACAATAATAATAATATAAATGCAGCGGAATGATTTAAATAAGCGGAAGACTTAAGTTAATAAGACTAAATTAAATGCAAAAACTCAACATAATCCTCTACCTAAGAACTGGTGTCACATTACTCACGAACTACTAAGAATACTAAACACAACCGTTTGAAAGGAATATAAAACTGTTTGTCTCGAGTACATGAGATAACAGACTAAAAATAAGGATAGAGGAGGCGCTAGGCCTGCAGACGCCTGCAAGGCTACCTTAGTGTCTTGCTGGTCGAAATGCTAACACCCGCGCTACTGCTGCTGCTGTCTGAAACCTGTATCTGTGCAAAAGAGCAAAGAGTGTAGTATCGGCACAATCGACCCCATATGCTGGTAAGTGCGTAGCCTAACCCCAGCGAAGTAGTGACG
>MU754706.1:5618-32900 GCA_026770625.1 Nicotiana glauca | reverse complement strand
CCCCCGACTCCTAGCAGCACTGACCCCCCCTCCCAGCGACCACTGACGGCAGCAGCACCAACTCCGGCGACCTCCACTCTCAAGGTTAGTTTCTCTCTCCTTTCTTTGTTTTTTCCTAAATATAGTGGTTTTGATTAACTCCTCCATGTTATGGTTCAATGTTATATATTATTTGTTCAACCATGTTTAGTTCAAAGTTAATTTCTCCATGTTAGGGTTTAATTTCTCCATGTTAGGGTTCAATTTCTTCATGTTATATATTATTTGTTCAACCATGTTTAGTTCAAAGTTAATTTCTCCATGTTAGGGTTTAATTTCTCCATGTTAGGGTTCAATTTCTCCATATTATATATTATTTGCAATTTTTAGGGTTCTTATTAATACTTTTAAGGTTCAAATAAATTAACTATTTAGGTAGACTAATTTATATATGGGATTAAATTTTAATTTATGAAGCTACAACAAGAAGCATGGAGAAAGAACATTAAAAATACTAAATTTAAGCCTTCAAAGGACATGCAACATTTAAATTGGGATATGAATTGGCCTTCAAAGTCCTTTAGCGAAATGTTATACAACTAGAAATAAAAAGTTTATATTCAAAAATTTTAGGATATGAATTGGACTTTTAGTTAATTAAAAAAAGATTAGGATATGAATTAACTAAATTAATTTCCTCTTATTTTATTTGTATAGATGGAACATCGTACTTGGATGTACAATAGGAATTATCCTAATCGACAGGGATTGAGGGAGGATTTTGTAGAAGGGGTGAATGACTTTATTATACATGCAATGTCACTTCCACCATACCTAACTGAAGGAGTAGTTAGGTACCGTTATATTAGGTGCGACTGTATGAAGTTTGGACAACCGGCGGAAGTTAGGCATCATCTTTATAGAAGGGGGTTTATAGAAAATTACTTTATATGGACTAATCATGGAGAGATCGATGGTAGCCATGGGATATATCATAACATGGTTGTGGGTGAAAGTAGTAGATCTGTGGAGAATATAAATCGTGATTCTAGAATTCATGATATGGTTGCAGATGCTTTTGGGATGCACTTAGGTGGTGAGCCCAATGAAAATGTTGAACAAACTCCTAATGATGACGCAAAACATTTTTATGAAGCTTTAGAGGAAGCTAGTCGTCTACTACATAAAGGAAGTCCACACTCTGAGTTGTCTGTTGCAGTTAGATTACTAAGTATCAAATCTGATTGGAATATTTCTCAAGGAGCCATGGACTCTGTCATTGACCTTATGCGTGAACTAGTTGACTCCGATATCGAATTACCTGATGATTTCTATAAGGCAAAGAGATTAGTTTCTAAGTTAGGACTTTCGTCAATGAGAATTGATTGTTGTGAAGATGGTTGCATGTTATATTATAAAGATGATGCAGCTTTGGACAGTTGCAAAATTTTGCAAAAAAGCCTCGTTTCAAGAGGCTTTCTAGTGGGAATATGGTCGCTATCAAGTCGATGCATTATTTACCTCTTATACCTAGGTTAAAGAGGTTATATGCGTCGATGAGTTCTGCTCCTCATATGAGATTGCACTTTGAAAATAGAAGACCACCTGGTGTTATGTGTCATCCTTCAGATGGAGAAGCTTGGAAGCACTTTGATAGGACATATCCAGATTTTGCTAGTGAACCAAGGAATGTTCGATTAGGTCTGTGTACGGATGGCTTCAGGCCTTTTTCTGTATCTGCGATACCATATTCATGTTGGCATGTCTTTATTACACCTTATAATCTACCACCCGAGTTGTGCATGACTAGTCCATATATAGTCTTAAATTGTATTATCCCCAGTCCACGTAATCTGAAAAGTTTGGTTGATGTATATTTGCAACCTTTGATTGATGAGCTAAAACAATTGTGGTATGATGGTGTTGAAACATATGACATATCAACCAAGCAGAATTTTATTTTTCATGCTAATTTAATGTGGACAATTAACAATTTTTTTGCGTATGGAATGTTGTCTGGGTGGATGACTGCTGGGAAGCTAGCTTGTCCTTACTGCATGGAAAATAGTAAAGCGTTCACTTTAAAATATGGCCGAAAGAAATCATGGTTTGATTGTCATCGTCAATTCTTGCCCCCTGATCATGAGTTTAGAAGGATGAAAAATGCATTCAAAAATAATATAATGGAATATAATTTCCCACATCCGATACTTTCAGGTGAGAAAATTTGGGAGAGGGTCCAGAACTTCAGTAAAGTTACTGAAGCTCCACCTTATAGATTCCCCGGATACGGTATTACTATAATTGGACGAAACGAGGTATATTTTGGGAGTTGCCGTATTGGAAGGATAATCTTCACCGTCACAACCTTGATGTCATGCATATTGAGAAGAACTATTTTGACAATTTGTTCAACACAGTGATGGATGTTAAATGTAATACAAAGGATAACCCGAAGGTTAGAAGGGACTTACAAGAATATTGCAGGTGGCCTGAATTATACTTGCAGCAAACAATGGTAAGGTGTTCAAGACCAAAGAAAGTTACACATTCACTTTGGAGGAAAGACGGAAAATTTGTGATCGGGTAACGAAATTGAAGATGCCTGAAGGTTATGCGTAGAATTTTAGGAAAAAGTTGATATGGAGGTAGGGAAGTTGAGCCATTTGAAAAGTCATGATTGTCATGTTTTCATGGAGACTTTAGTCCCTATTGCATTATGTGGTTTGCCTGAAAGAATCTGGAAACCCATCACAGAGATTAGTTTATTTTTCAAAGACTTGTGTTCTTCCACATTAAGGGAAGAAAACCTATTCCGGATGGATCAGAACATTCGTGTAACTTCTACTAAGATGGAAAAGATATTTCCATGTGGGTTTTTTGATGTGATGGAACACCTTCCAATCCACCTTGTACACGAGGCACGACTTGGAGGGCATGTTCAATGCAGATGGATGTGTATCCCTTTGAGAGGTAATATTTTAAGTTTGATGTAATTTTCTATTTTAAACAAATGTTCTTGGCTAACTTGAAATTATGTAGGACAATTGGCAAATGCAAACAATTTGTTAAGCAGATTAATATGATTGAAGGATCTATATGCGAAGCTTATCTTGCGAAGGAAACTGCTCATTTTTGTTCTTATTATTTTGAGAGTAATGTTCCATGTTCTAGGAATAGGCCCAACAGGTACACGGTCGACCTTAAAAATGATCCATTATATCCGCCTATGTCCATATTCAATCAACCAGGCCAATGTTCTAAGGATGTTAGAAAGAGAAGTTTGAGTGATATGGAGTTCAAGTCAGCTACACTTCACGTGTTGCTAAATTGTCCCAAGTTGTACCATATCTCAAGTAAGTATTGATTTAGTAGTTATCAAAATATAAAAATTACTGTGATTACATCTCAATGCAACTACTAAAAATATTTAATGTGTCACAGTCACTTTATGGGTCAATTTGGTCATGATGCTGTATATACGAGATTTGATATGTGGTTCAAATAATTTATAAGTTTCTCCTTAAAATATTCTAACAGTATATAGGTAAACAATGTTTGGAAGTTATGCTAACTTATAAATTTTTTTAATGATATGTAGGTAAATGATCCAAATAATGGTGTAAATTGATTTTTGAAGGATGTATCTTGGGGACCTGGGGTTTAGGTCACAACAATGTCTAAGCATGTTGTGAATGGTTATAAGTTTCATACAGAGGATTGCTCTAAAAATAAAAATAGCAACAACAATGGGGTGTGGGTCCAAGGTGGTGATGGAAACCAAGATGGAGATATTGATTATTATGGTGTGCTCAAAGAAATAATAGAACTAGAATATACAGGTTGGCCATTTAAGAAATTGGTACTCTTTAGATACAAATGGTTTGACCCACATCCAACAAGAGGTACAAGAGTACACAATCAATACAACATAATTGAGGTTAATCATACGAGGGAGTATGATCGCTATGATCCTTTCATAATTGCACATAATGTTAGACAAGAGTATTATGCTCCTTATTCATTGCAGCGGAATAAGTCCGATTGGTGGGTTGTAATAAAAACTAAGCCTGTGGGTAAGGTAGAAGTCGAGAATGTGTTAGATGTTGCATATCAAAACGATATCACCAGTGTTCCCCAAATAGTGGACGAAGTTTTAGAAAATTATTTGGGACATCCTGAACACATATTGGAAGAAGTTGATATAAATGAAGTAAGAATTATAGAAAACGAGGAAGAAGAATTAACTGATGAAGCTCAAACTAGTGAGGAAGAAGAATTCTCGGACGAGGAACTATACGTCGATGAGCTTTAAAAAGTTGGTTTCTTTAATAACTTTCGTTTATAGCTAGTTTCTGTATATGTTTCAATCTAAATATATATTATATTATGCAGATGACAGGCAAGGGTCAAGGTAACAGTGATCCTACTGGTTCTTGGGGTCGAGACAAAGGCAAGAAACCAAGGGGGGGGGGAGGGTAGAAGATACTACTCAATCTTTTCCTGCCTCTTCACATATGCATGTGCCTGTGCTTATGCCTATGTCTGGGCCTCCACCACAGGGCTATTCTGAGCTTCCACAGCATCACCAGCGCTACACCTTCGTGTAGACACTAGGTATTTCTTCACAGGGCCATAGGACAGTACGTCCAACATACAGTCCACCTATCTCACTACCACGTGGATCGTATCCATCAACATCTCATGGATCGCTTCGATCCATGTCAAATCCACATGGATCACAGCCATCTGTGTCATAGCCACTCGGGTCACAGCTATCAGTGTCACATCCACTTGCGACCCATATAGCTATGTCGCAGTCTCAAGGCTCGCAACCATCTTCATCTGGGACTCCATATATTGCAGGCCTTCGCCTGCGAGATACTAGCTCTGACCCCCCTACACCTTCCACACATGCCTCCGATATACATGCTTCAGACGGTGATGCTAATGATGACAAGGAGGTACATTATAATGAATATGGCAGGATTATCATAGTCCGTGAGGATGATGGGTAAGAGTTATTTTTTATTTTTAGTTTTATTGTTTTGTACAATTTTACTAAGATATTAATGTGTTTTTTCAATTAAATTACAAGTTTATCCCTAGTAATGTTACTACAAGGATAATCACCAAAGCCACCAGAAAGCTTTATGATGATCCTTATGCAACTTGGAGTGAATTTCCATTCTCGCTGAAGGAGCAAATCTTCAATCCATGTAAGGTATAAATGTCCTTTTAAGTAGTATAATTATTTATATTTATGATATTTCCATCTAAATATTTATTATAGAATATATCTTGGCTTATATATATCGAATTATATCGAATTTAGCTTATATATATCGAATACAACTTTTATATATATTCGATAAAAGCTTAGTGCGTTAACACATAATTAATCAAAAGTGCATTAATACTTAGCTTTTATTAGCTAATGCACCAATACTTATTGCATAGTGTGTGTGTGTGTGTGTGTGTGTGTGTATATATATATATATTAGCTAATGCACTAATATACTATATTATAAGCAGTTAATGCACTTAATTTTTGAATAATTATTATCTAATAAAAGCTAAGTATAATATATCGAATATAGCTTTTATGATATTTCCATCTAAATATGATATTTACAAATAATACTTAACTTTTGAAATACAGAGCAAGTGTGTATGGGAACAACGCTATAGCGCGGATGTGGCTGCCAATTTTCATCTCAAAGCTCGAAAGTGGTTGTCCCATTATTTCTCCAAAGCTAGAAAGTTGAACCAGAAGCCTGGCTGGTTGCTTCAGAATTCATGGGAGGATTTGCAAAGGCAATGTCTTCCCGCAGAGTTCTTACAGAAGAGCGAAAAAGGAAAGAAAGCTTGGGCATCTGAGAAGGGAGGATCCTTGCACACTGGAGGTGCGATCAGCCTAGGGACGATAAAAAGAAGAATGGTACGTAATTGCTTAATTTATTTTAATTTTCAAAGTATATCTATTCTGTTTATTAACTAAAATTTATGAGTTTTCAGGAAAAAAAGTTGGGGCGTCCGATGAACTAAGATGAGCTCTTCAAGGAGACTCATATTGTAAAGAAGAAGAAAGAGACGAACCAAGAAAGGTGGATCGAGGGCCGAGCCTCGACTGTACATGTAAGTTTTCACTTTTCATTAAGAATTTTGATTTACTTTTATATAAATTTTGAAATACTAATTCAATGTAATTTTTCTTATAGGGTCGCTTCACGGTTGAAATGGAGCAATTCATACGCAGTGAGCCACCTAATGAGTCGGGCGAGCCAATCCAACTATCGGACGAGGATGCTGAGAGAATGTGGACGCAGGCTATTGGCGGTCCAAAATGGGGGAAGGTATACGGGCTTCCTAATAAGAAATTTTATCGCTATAAGTGTGGAATGCAAGGAATAGGGACTTCCTCGCAAGCCGAGCAACTTGATGGGGAGGGCCTCTCCTCTATGCGGGAGACTATGGCAAAACTCACATCCGAGCTAGAAGCCGCCAAGGAAAGAGAAAAGCTTAGAGATGCTTAGTACATTGGCATGTAAGAGCAGATCAAATCTCTCCTAGCTTCTGGCAGTTTTTCGATTTCCCGGTCTCGTGAGTCATCGCCAGAGGCTCGCCTTCCCCGTGCTCGTTCCTCCCATCCTCCTTATGATCGTTCTTCCCATCCTCGACAAATACATTCTTCTAGATACCGTCTTGGTGATGAAAGTTCATCCGACGGTGATGGTAATGATGTACAGAATAATACTTAGACTTTTATACACTTTCAACTAGACAAATACAATCGGTTTTCGAATGGTTCTGTAATAACAATTAACTTAGTTTGGTTAGCTTAAAGTATAAAGTTCTATTAAACTTTATACTTTGTTGGCTATAATGTTGTTGTTTTTGTTGTTTATTGTTGTTGTTGTTGCCAGAAAATGCCTGTTTATAAATTTTGGTAAGCTGGCAGGTGGTGTAACTGTCAAAACAGGCAGTTTCTACCAAAAATATACCAAGAAAAGCGACCAACTTTGATCGCAAGTTGGTCGCTTTTCCCTTAAAAAAAATAATTTTCTGGGAAAGAGCGACCAAGGTTGGTCGCTATTTCATTAAGAAAAAACTTCTGGAAATATAGAGACCAAAGTTGGTCGCTTATAATTAAAAAAAAAATTAATTCTTGAAATAGCGACCAACTTTGGTTGCTTATTTTTTAAAAAAATTAATAGTAAAGCGACCAACTTTGGTCTCTTTTTTCCAGATTTTGAAATATAATATTTTCTTTACAAACCAAAGTTGGTCGCTTTTTTATGATTAATAATAAATAAAAATAAAACGTAATATACAGGTAGAGACCAACTTTGGTCGCAAAAATTATAATATTAAAATATTGTAGCGACCAAAGTTGGTCGCTATTTTTTTTACCCGGAAAATTTGGTCCTTTTACCTGAGAGATCAAAGTTGGTCGTTAATTAGGGACCAACTTTGGTCCCTAAGGGAAAGGAACCAACTTAATATCGATCAGGCTTGTTTGGTTGCTTTTTGGCCAATAAGCAACCAACCTTGGTCGCTTTTCGTGGTCGTTAAAACCCGAATTTCTAGTAGTGTTTATTAAAATTTTATTATTTATGAGTTCAAATTATTTAAGAGTTAGTATTTATTAAAATTTTATGGATTTTTCGCATATATATTTAGGTCATATATTGCATCATCCCCCTCTAAGTACATAAGATATGATTTTCTTATAAAAGAAATGGAGGACTAGGAAGATCACTATGATGCATATCATTATTATTGCATGATTTGAATGATACAAACAATATGTATGATTAACTAGATAACAAACATGAATCATCAGCTCCTTCCTTTCTAGAAATATTTAGTTAACTTATGGAGGGTGGACCCTCTCTATTACTATTCTTGCCTTGAATGATTCAAGCATATCACAAATGCATAGAAAAAGTAATACAAAATTTATGCTTCTAACCAGGTATCTTTTTACAACAAAAAATAATGAGATTTGAACCATAGGAGAAAAGGAACAAGTTGTGTTGATAGTGTACTCCAAGAATAGCATATATAATGACATTATCATGGTAAAGTCTATCATGTCTCACCTTTCACTGTACCAGTGGACTCTATAATAAGACATCCAAAGTTGTAATTTGATGAATAAAATAGCAAATGCTAAAAATGGTGGGAGTTCATATTGCCATGGGCACTTCGATTCACAAGGCATTCCGCGCGTTCACATAAGGTTCGGAGAAGGGCAGCATCCCAAGAGGTGTAATATAGACAGTCTACACCAATACAAGCATTAATGGCTACTTCCTTAGCTCAAACTCAAACATATAGGTCACATGAAGACACATTTACCGTTCCTGCGATGCTCCCCATTCCTCGTATTGCCATGCTGAAACGAAAATAATACTTAAGTGATAATGTGTAAGTTCTTTTTTTCCTTAAGAAAATGGTGTAAAAGATAAATAAAAAAAGGAAAATGTTGAAAATCCACATCGTCTAAGCTAAAAATGCTTAGAGCCTCATAGATAAATACTTCAGCGAAAGTAAAAATATTACTCCCTCCGTTCCAATTTATGTGAACCTGTTTGATCGGTCACGAAGTTTAAGTAAAATTAAAAATTTTGAAAATTGTGGTCCTAACCAAGTCAAAAAGGAGTTCAAAGTATTCGTGTGGTTATAAAAGCTTCTCATTAAGGGTATAATTGCAATTTTAAGCTAAATTGTTTCAAATTTATAAAGTGATCATTCTTTTTTTGGAACGAATCAAAAAGAAAATAGGTTTATATAAACTGAAACGAAGGGAGTAGGTGATTTCTTTTTGTCTGTCCAACTCAGCAGAATTACTCAATATTTATGCTGGTGAGAGATAACAAATTTTCTTTAAAATTAATTAAAATGCATGCAAGCTGGTACAAACATCATAGTTATATAAAACTAGACACATACTTCAGTTTTAGCAACTATTTTTCAGTGGTAACGATCACTTTCTATTTTCTTGGTCATTTCATGAATTTTTCGAGAGAGAAAAAGTGAAAAAGTTTGCTTGCTGCTTCAAAGTTCCAACACTTAGAAAGTTGCATGTTTAGAATTTTTTCCCCTCCTGCTTGAGTACTTGAGCTGTGAGATGCTCACAGGCTTTAATTTGTGATAATCATTGGCATCAGAGGATAATAGAATTCGTACGAAAAAAGAAAAAAGAAAAATTGCATTAATGTCACCGACATTTTTTCTCATTCTTTTTCCTTTTCTAGATTGGAGAAATAAAAGAAAAAGGATAAGGTTTCCTTCTTTTCATTAAAACTCAAATTTTTTCCAAAGAAGACGGTTCCCAATGAACTTTCCTTATGGTTTTTTTTTTTTTACAGAGCAAAAGTAAAAGTATTGTTGTTTTCACCTTTGCCTTTTTCCCCCTCTTCTTTTTTCTTTTTCTTTGCTCAAATTCCATGTTCTTTTACTTTTTTCTTTTTTTTTTTTGAAATTTGCTTTATCAATGAGAGAATAAATCAGAAAGGCAAGAGACTATAATTATGTTCTTTTAAGAATCTAAATGCAGACATAATCATTTTGTTCGTTTAGCATCTGGCTTAGGGATTAAGAAAGACTTTTCCTTCGGGAACTAAGAACTGAAAGCAAGTATTCCATCAGAACGTTTGTCTTCAATCAAATAGTTTAATATGTAGCCAACTATTACTAAAGATTGTGATAGTTAAAATCGAGTAATAGAGATATCGAATTTGTGTACCTGTTAATAATAACGGAAGTCTTTTACAGAATTTGTTTCAATCAATTGCCCGAATCCAATTTTGTCTCTCTTGGAAACGAAATTCTTGTTCACAAACTAAATACCTTATTTTTGTTTGTCACACTGTGCTTCTTTCTTAGGGATTCATTATTTTTTTCCTCTGTTGAGGAAGAAAGATATATAAAGGAGAGAGAAGGGTCACGGGTCGCCCATGTGGACTGACCCTACCCATTTAGAGGAGATAAAACCTAAAGAAATTTTTACATTCTTATCTCACTTAAGAAACCTTTTTACCCCTACATGTTTAAGGTTTGAGTAAATTACATTTAGAATACTAAGTTACCATTTGTATACCATAATTTAAAATAGGGATGTAATTTGTCACGACCCAAAATCTACTAAGAGTCGTGGTGGCGTCGGATACCGCTGTCAGGCAAGCCAACCAAGAATGCATAATTAAATTCCAATTTTAATATTTGCGGAAATTATTTTTCTTATACATTAAATATTAGATAATAAAATTTTTACAAAAATGAACATAAAGTCGATAAAAGGCTTAATACTGAATAATCTAAAATCCTCCCAGAACCCGGTGTCACAAGTGCATGAGCATCTACAGATAAGGTAATAAAATACAACATCCGTCCGAAATACAGTGGACAAGAAGTAAATACAATATACTGAAAGGGACTATACTAGTTGCGGGTCGCCTCGAATAATGCAACTCACCTAGTCCCAGAATTATCCGCGCTGCTACGCCCAGTAGGCCACTAGGGTTACATATACCTACGCAACAAAAATGCACAGAAGTGTAGTATGAGTACGTAAACAACGTGTACTCGATGAGTATCCCGTCTAATCTCGAAGAAGTAGAGACGAGATGGTTAACTTCGACACTTACTAGAGGTCAATTAACAATATACTAAAAATGTGAGGAAATCATGAATTTATATAGCAATTATAACACAGAGCAAGAAAACAGGTAACACCTTCTCAAATAATAAGGAGGTTCCGAGATTTTACTTTTTATTATCTTATCGATTCGTATCAAGCCATGAAAGGCAATGCCAACATTTCAAATTCTTAGGCAACAATATATATATATCATGCGCAAATCATGCCGAGGCGACGACCCGATCCAGCATAAATAAATAGTGCACTTGTCAAGGGTCGACGACGCGCGCCTACAGATGCATCTATTTAATTTGCCGAGGCGTTCGGCCCGTTCCAAAAATAAACACATACCCTTCTCGCGAATCATGCATGCGACGCAGGTACACATAGAGATACATGCTCAATCAGTCAATTAAGAGCTTATCGGGGATATTTATCCAAATAAAATAATTTATTTTTTAAAAATTCAGGAAAAAATGATATTTAATCTCTTTTTAAATTCATTTACTAATCCAAGGTGATTTAACCAATTCAAGCTATCAATGGATTCATAAATAAACCAAGTATAAAATGTTTTGGGTCCTAAATACCCGGACGATAGCATAATAGTAGCTACGCACGGACTCTCGTCACCTCGTTCGTACGTAGCCCCCGTAATTAGGAGCACATAATCAATTATTACACCTATGGGGATATTTCCCTCTTACAAGGTTAGAAAGGAGACTCACCTCGCTCCGAAGATCCATAACCGGCATTCCACGCCCTTCCGAAGACTCTACTTGATGCACCACACTCCAAAACTAGCAAACGGTTATGCAAATCCATTAATATATGTTCAATTATTCATTATAATCTAATTTATAGCAATTCCTAACTCCGATCGAAAAGTTGACCAAAACGCCCTCGGGCCCACGTGCCCGGAATTCGAAATTTTTCGAAGGTAAAGGTTACCAATGACCATAGGAACTCAAATATATAATTTTCACTAAATTTCATACTCAATATCGTCGTTAAATTCCAAGAATAAAATTTCAAGGTTTTTCCCTCAAAACCCCTAGTTTTTCTACACAATTCATGCTTAAATCCACACATAATTGATGTATTTAACTCATAATAGGTGGGGATATCTTACCTTGGCGTTGATGACAAAAATCCCCTCTTGAAGCTCCCCAAAATCGCCCATGCCAAGTGAAAAATGGGAGAAGAATGACCAAACCCCGAGTTTAAAATAACCTTCTGCCTCCAGCTATTTCCGCACCTACAGTTTATTGACCGCTTCTGCGGTTCCGCAGGTGCGGTTGAAATGCTGCATCTGCGGTCTCCCCTGGGCCTCCACATTATTTCTTCTACGCTTTGCCTCCCGCAGATACGGTCCCACTTCTGCGGAACTCTGACCGCATCTGCGGTCCTCTCCAAGATGCCCCTTCCGCTTCTGCGATTACCTCTTCGCAGATGCGGTCCCGCTTCTGCGGAACCTTGACCGCATCTGCAGTCCTCACGGCTTTGACCAAAATCCATACTTGCGCCTTCATAGCCGCTTCTGCGGCTCCGCACCTGCGGCCCCTCTTCCGCAGGTGCGATTATGATAGCAACCAGCAATCCTCAACCTTCCAAAAATCCCATTTTCGATCCGTTAACCACCCGAAATCCACCCGAGGCCCCCGGGACCCCAACCAATCATACAAACTAGTCCCAAAACACATTACGGACTTGCTCAAGGCCTCAAATCACATCAAATAATGCTAAAATTATGAATCAACCTCCAATCCAAGCTTTATGAACTTTAGAACTTCCAACTTCTACTTTCGATGCTTAAACCTATCAAATCATGTCCGATTGAATTCAAATTTTGTGCACAACTCATATTTGACATTATGGACCTACTTCAACTTTCGGAATCAGATTCCGACCTCTGTATCAAAAAGTTCACCTCCAGTCAAACTTCTCAAAAACATTCAAATTTCTATCTTTAGCCAAATGGCTCCAAATTGACCCACAGACCTCCGAATTCACTTCCGATCGCGCTCCCAACTACAGAATCACCATACGGAGCTATTCACAGTCTCGGAATCCCAAACGGACATCAATAATACTGAAATAAACTTCAAGCCAAACTTATAAAATTTATTCTAAAATGCTAACTTCCACAATAGGCGCTAAAACGCTCCCAGGTTATCCAAAACCCGAACCGGGCATACGCCCAAGTCTGAAATAATCATACAAACCTGCTGGAACCTTCAGATACTGATTCCGATGTTGTTTACTCAAAATTCTAATCCTAGTTCTTCTTTCAACTGTAAGCTTCTGAAATGAGAATCCTCTTTCCAAATCGACCCTGAACTTCCCGAAATTCAATTCCAACCATGTGTACATGTCATAATACCTGAAACGAAGCTGCTCATGGCCCACAATTGCTGAACGGAGCTGTCACGACCCAATTTTCCCTCTGTTGGGTTTCGTGATGGCACCTAGTCTTAAGGACTAGGTAAGCCTAATAATTGCGGAATAACAACCATGAATAATAACATCTAAAAATTCTTCTGAAATAGAGTTCTTATGCAATGAACATCTTCCCAAAACCCGATAGTACAAGTCATAAGCTTTTCTAAGAGTAGCTATACAAAATAAATACATCACTGTTCCGAACAAAGGAACATATGGAAATAAGTACAATTGAGGGTGACTCTGAGGACCCCAAACATTGCTACAGTTTTACCTTGAGTCTCCACCGCGACGAACAAATACTATCAATCAAATACCTGGATCTATACACAAAAAATATACAGAAGTGTAGTATCAGCACAATCGACCCCATTTGCTGGTAAGTGCCTAGCCTAACCTCGGCGAAATAGTAACGAGGCTAAGACCAGACTACAAAATAAACCTGTGCAATATAGCGTACAAAATAATATGAGGAGATAAAAATGATGGCAACAATGATCAACCAGCGATATAAATAGCAGGCAATAAGAACACCATAAATGCTTCTCCACAAATAATAAAATACAAGTGCAATCAATTAATCGAATCCATCAAATATAAATCTTTCGCCTATAAATCCTTCAAGTAATAATCTCTAAGACAATGTGCTTTTAAATAAATATATTTTGAATATATTGCTTTCAAATAAATATCTTTCGAATATAATTCTTTCGAGTAAAGGTCACCCTGTGACATCTCATTTCATACTCATAATAATATGGGCCTCATCCCACTTTCATATTTTTACGGCATCTCGTGCCCATATTTATATTACAACCGTACGGACAACTCATGTGCAATTAAATAAAACTATAATATTTTCCCCGACACCTTGTGTCCACATATTTCTGTCTCACATTGCACAACAATATTCTCATGTTACTCAGTTTATAGGGTCCATAAACTAATACAATTAAGAATGTTCAAAGAGCCTCA
Source organism: Nicotiana glauca (assembly GCA_026770625.1). Taxonomy (NCBI): domain Eukaryota; kingdom Viridiplantae; phylum Streptophyta; class Magnoliopsida; order Solanales; family Solanaceae; genus Nicotiana; species Nicotiana glauca. The sequence goes on along the minus strand of MU754706.1, from coordinate 18,856 downwards.
TTTATTTAACATAAAGTAGAGTACAACTTCCAAACAAATTAGGAAATCAACAAGAGAAGATGAAGTTATTTTTTTTTTTAAAATCATTTGATAAAGAAAATACCCTTTTCAATTGAAGTACAATATCGAATGAGTTATTACCTTTAATACGGGAAATCCATAAATAAAAATATAGAAGAAATTCCTTTTCAATTAAAGTACAACCTCAAACGGTTTAAGGAAAATTTAGCTGAGAAATCAATTGAGTTAAAAATATAAAAATTATTGAAATCTAAAGTATTGAATATATATATAACAGTAAGGCGAGGTATTCTCCACACTATGAATTCCTACACAAAGGATCACAGTCGTAAAGAAAATCTAAACCATTAAAACACTTGAATTGATAACAACAATTACAACGGAGATAAAATAATCACAGAAGGAGTACAATTCAATGCAGAGATAACAACCGGGGATCTCCCAGGATACCGTCCTGTAGTCCCATAAGTAAATACTCGGGGATCTCTCGGTATCCTCCGTATATGAGCTAGGGATCTCTTGGTATCCCGAGGATCTCTCAATATCCTCAATATATGTACTGGGGATCTCTTGGTATCCCGAGGATCTCTTGGTATCCTCAATATGAATGCTAGGGATTTCTTGGTATTGTGAGCACATGATTTTTGCCCTAAGCAAATTATTCCTAAAATTCAAACAAAATGATTTTTTTTCTTTATTTTATAATTTTGTTGATATTTTTGTATTTTTTTTGTGTTAATTAGTTGCATAATAATTCATGTTAAAAATACAAAAAATATGCATATGCATTAGGATTTTTAATTTTTACAATTTTAGTATTAATTCATTTTAGAACAATTTTAAGGAAAATAAAAAATAGCATTTTATTATTTTAATCGGAAATTGCTATAAAATAGCTATCAAATAAATTTTTAGAATTTAATTAGTTTTAGTTAGTTTAACAATTTTATAAAATCATAAAAAATATATAAAATTGGAAAAGAAAAATAAAAATTAAAAATACAAAATGAAAATGCAATACAAAAATATGAAGGAAATATAAGAAAAATAAAAGAACAAAATGAGATGGACTGATTTAAATTTTGGGCTAATTACCCAAGCCCAAAGCAAATACCCTAAGCCCAAAGCAAAATAACGCCCCAAGCCCAATCAATAACCCGGTCTGCCCCTCCACATAACCAAACGACCCCGTTTTGAATAAGTTAAATCTGAGCCATTAAAATTAATTGATCTAACGGTCGAGTGGCTTCACCTCTTTTTAAATAAAACGACGTCGTTAAGAGCCCAACAATTCTCATCCATTTAATTTGATTAATCCAACGGCTATAGATCGTGAATGCCTTTTAATATACCAAAAACCAGTTAAACCCTAAAAACATTTCATTCTCTTCTTCTTCCTCTCTAATCAGCCGCCCTTATTTCCTCACAGCCCCCGCCGGAACCCTACCGGCGGGAAACAATACCCACGTCAACCGCCCCCAAAAATACACCCTAGGACCGCCTTAAGCCCCTGATCCCACCCCTCTACTTCTTTTTCTTCGAATCCTTTCCTTTCTGTTCGAATATCCAAAATTGTGTCGTCGGAACCCTAACTCCGGCGAACACAACTTCGTCCAAACTAGCCCAAAATCACACCAAACCACTTCCTGACCACCGTCAACACTATTCTAAAAGATTTGAACCTAAAAGGCAACTGGATTGGCTCGAATAAAAGTTTGAAGTTTCTCCGGTGACTAATAATTCAAGAAAATCGACGCTTGTTCTTCTTAAGGTCTAGAAGACTGTCCAGTAATAAAAACAAACTATTAAAGCTAAGTTTTCTTTCTTTTTCTGTTTCTTTATCTTTTATTTCATGCATGTGATTGTATATGTGTTTTTGATTGTGTCCCATTATTTGTCTTTTAATTTCTATTTTTGCTAAGGTTTACTGATTTTGTTAAGAAAATAGTATTTTTTAATTTCTAAATAAGTAATTAGATATTAATATTAGGTTTTAATAAATAGATTCTGATTAATTTTGATATAGTAAATAAATTGATATCAAAATTAGTATAATCGAATTTTCAGTGTGATTTCATTTGTTTGTTAGTTTCTGAAATTAGTCGATTCTGATAGTTGTTAGGGTTAATTAGTACTTTTAAATTGATAGTAATTAGTTGATTTGGTTATAGCTGTTAAGGTTCATATTCGTTAGGTAATTCAATTGTTAAATTTTGATTAGTTTTGATAATTAGGGTCATATTATTCTGATAGTTAAATAATTCAGGGGAAAAAGGATAAAAAGGCAGTAGGTTAGTTAGTAAAATCAAGTAAATTTCAGGGGTAGTCTGGGTACACAAAAAGGGATAATGGTAATAAACCTAAGGAAGTGGGGGTAGTTTGGAATAGGAAAAGGGCAATAGGGTAGATCTTTAAGTGAAGTAGGGGTAGATAGGGAATTATATTAGGGTAGAAGATTTTAGATGGGGTAACTAGCATAATTTTTAACAAATAAGGGCAGTTAATTGAAATACAAAACAAAGAATAAGGGTATAAGTGAAATAAAAAGGGGCTAAAGCATAAAATCTAAAATTCAAAGTTCCCTCCAATTTTAAATCTATAAATAGGCATCAATGTGCATCATTTTATAAGTTTGGACAATCTGAAATATCTCTCAAATAACTTCTACCATTCTAGATCCAAATCTTCGAAATTCAATACTTCAAAAACTTAAAAACATTAAAATTAGTAGAAATATCCAAAAGTCCACTGTTTCATTGACCTTTAGTTCAATTTGGAAGTTGTATACTGATTCTCGTAGATTCTGGTAGTTGAAATGCTGTGAAAGTATACTGAATTGATCGAGTTTGTTTGCTCATTGGTTTACATTTTTGCTGTGGCTTAATTCTGGTGTATTGAGGCTGTGTTTGGATTTATTTTCTTGTTCCTGTTGCTGTTGCTGTTGCTGTAGCTGATACTTCATCTTCATTGTAATTTCAAATCCAGGTACTTCTTCGATTCTTATGTTGATGAAGCTGTGAGAAGAAATTTGAAATATTATACATGATCATTTGTTTTTCTGGAGAATGTACATTTGTTTTACTGTGTATGTTTGATTAAAGTGTATTCAGTTCTCGAAATTTGCCAATATGTATAATTGAGTTGTTAAAGGTAGTTAAATTACAATTTTGTCTCTCTTCCTTTTGTTCTGCTTTTATGCATGAATTTCCTTTGATAGCCAATAGGCTGTCCAATTAATTGGAGGAATCTATTATGATTGAAATTGATAAGTTCACATCGGTTTGATCCATCCATGGTTATTGATGAAGTATAGTTTAAGTTATTATTGTTTAAATCTAGCCTCGCTTCATATCTGATTTTCTATATAATAGTAGTTAAAAACTTATAAACAGGTGATTAAATGAGGAAGTCTGAGTTGTGCTTGAACTTTAAATAATCCAAATTTCATTAATACAAGTGATGTAATGCTATTCTCTCGCCTTCATAAACTATTGAGTACTGGATAAACAATATGGGATACATCTGATGTGTTCAATCGAATCAAAACTGGATAGGAATAATGCAATACTCCACGGTCTGTTCTTAGGTAATTTGGGCTATCGTGCCTTTCTCCGGCAGTCCAAAATTAATATTTGCAACAACACCTGGGCTCATGTTGAGGCCCAAAGGATGCTGACGACTAAAACCTTGGGCCAGGTCTTTAAGGCCCCAAATCTTCCTAGAATCAGAAATACCCTTAAAATAGTATTAAGTATATGGAGAATTAGTTGGCAAATATAAAATTGGGTTTTGAATTAGGTAGCGGGTTCAAGCTAAAAGGGCCTTCCCTTTTGTTTGAATTCGGACTTGAATTCGAGGCCCGAATCTATATTTATAAATTAATTGACCTTTAGAGCCAAACAATATAAATAAAAAATTTAGTTACTTTAAGTTGTCCTTTAATAATAAAATGAGACGAGCCTTGCCAAATCGAATACATAATTGCGGGGCCCTCATTAATTACTTATTAAAATACTTAGTATTCGAGATAGGCCGTTTAGCGAATTTCACGGCCTTCCCAAAAGAAAACAATACGTTAGTCGCTTTAGGCGCGCATTTAATAAATCTTACCTTCCTAAATACGGGTGTGCATTTCATGCGACCCAAATCCAAATCCAAAAACGTTGAATATGAATGTGTTGAGGATTCGGGTGCATTTCATGTGACGTGATCCGAAAACATATTCTTAAACGACGTTCACTTTCTCGAATAAATAATAATTGAAAAAAGCGGTAAATAAAATTGCACTGTAGGTTAACATGTATTTAAAATAAAAATTTAGCCAAATATAGCAGTTGAGCGACCGTTCTAGAACCACGGAACCCGGGAGTGCCTAACCCCTTCTCCCGGGTTAACAGAATTCCTTACTCAGGTTTCTGGTTCGCGACTGTTAAATAGAGTCAAACCCTTCCTTGATTCGGGATTCAAACCGGTGACTTGGGACACCATAAATCTCCCAAGTGGCGACTCTGAATTTTAAATAAAAACAAATCCCGTTTCGATTGTCCTTAAATTGGAAAAACTCCTTTCTTTATTATATCCCTTCCCGGGGTGTAATAAAAGCCGATAAAAGTTTCTTCAGAAAAAGGAGGTGTGACAGGTATCCCGAGGATATCTTGGTATCCTCAATATATATGCTAGGGATCTCTTGGTATCATCAATATATGTGCAGGGGGATCTCCCGGGAATCTAACCCGTAGTCCCAAAGTAAATGTGCAGGGGAATCTCCCGGAAATCTAACCCGTAGTCCCAAAGTAAATATGTAGGGGGATCTCCCGGGAATCTAACCCGTAGTCCCAAAGTAAATGTGCAGGGGATCTCCCGGGAATCTAACCCCTAGTCCCAAAGTAAACAACCAGGGGGAGCTACTGGAATTCCACATCCGTAGTCCCAAAGTAAAAACACAACAGAACCAACAGAATCAACAGTTACATCACAACAGAAGGATCGGATATCACTGCAATACATATTATAACAACAAATAATAATAATACCAGGTAAGACAAGTAAATCAACTCAGGGGCTGTAAATCACGAGAAAACTGGTAGAACCAGCTCAAAGGAATAACCATAGAAAAGAATACTGTCATAAAGGAAACAATTCAATAACAGGAAAACTAACAAGTAACAACGATCCCACAATATACAATTCAATAATAAGGAAATCAACACGAGTCAAGTAGTTATGAAAATATAACATAACAATAGGAGAGGCAAAACTCTTCAGTTAAGTCAAATAGGAGTCACATTAGTTCAAAGTATAAGACTCACGAGCATGCTTGACACCAACGTATAGATACTCGTCACCATGCCTATACATCGTACTCGACAAATAACACATAACAAATAGGACACAACTCCTAATCCCTCAAGCTAAGGTTAGACCAAATACTTACCTCTTTTGAAGCTAAGTCGATATTCCAAAATAGCCTTCTTGCTTGAATTGACCTCCGAGAGACTCAAATCTATCCAAATTAATAGTATAACTTTATTAAAATACATCAGAAATAATTCTGGATAATAAAACACTGACTTAAAAATTCATATTAAAAAGTCAACCAAAAGTCAAGGCGGGACCCGCCTCTAGGAACCTAGCTTAATTTTAATAAAATCCTAACACCCATTCCAATATGAGTTCAACCATATCAATTTTATCAAATTCCGACATCAGATTGTTCTTCAGATCTTAAAAATTCATTTTTGAAGTTTCGATGATTTTTCTCAAAATTTTCACCCCAAATCACGAATTAAATGATAAATTATATGATAGATTCATGTATTCTACTCCAATCCGAGTTAGAATCACTTACCCCGATGAATTTCTTGAAAACCATCAAAAAATCGCCAAAATCCGAGCTCTCTAGGTCAAAATATCAAATAAAACCCAAAACCTCGTATTTATAGAGTACCCCATGGATTCCACCTATGCGGACCGCACAAAAACGACTGCGGTCCGCGCAAAACCAGTGCGGTCCGTGCAAAAACGACCGCGGCCGTGCAGGTTTTACTCTGCAGTGATAGTCATTAGTAATGTGGCCATAACTTTCTCTACAGAAGTCCAAATTCCTATTGAAAACTAGATTCAAAGATCTACAACTTTTGTTTTTGGATCATCCCCATATTCCGTGTAGATCAAAAGATACGAGCTCCCGAAGTTTGACTGACGACCTGCAAGTCTTCATCACCGCGGCCGCGGTCACTCTTACGCGGCCAGCACTAGGCCAGTGCGCCCAGCGCGAAAAGGACCGTGCCCCGCGCCAAAACTGCTGCCCCCACCATTTTCTAAGTTCCGTGATGTCCGTACTTGCTCAAAACTCACCTGAAACACACCCGAGGCCCTCAGACCTCAACCCAAACATACAAACACCTCCCATAACCTCATTAACACCTAGTCCAGCTTTCGAATCACTCCAAACAACATCAAAAAACCGAATCAACTTTGGATTCAAGTTTAAGAACTTAGAAATTTCAAATTCCACGATCAACGCCAAAACCTATCAAATCAAGTCCGATTGAACCCATATTTTGCACAAAATTCATAAATGATGCAGTGAAGTTATTCCAACTGCTTGAGTCGGATTTTTATCTCGATATCAAAAAGTCAATCCCTCGGTCAAATTTCCAAACTTCGACTTTTCATTTCGCCATTTCAAGGCTAATTAAACTACAAAACTTCCAAAGAATTTTCCGGGCACACTCCTAAATCCAAAATTACCATACAGAGCTATTGGAATCATCCAAATTCTATTTCAGATTCGTTTACTTGTATTTCACCTTCCGGTCAATTATTTCAACTTAAGCTCTCTTCTTGGAGACTAATTGTCTCTATTCCTTTCAAAACCTTTTTGAACCTGAACCAAGTTTCCCAGCAAGTTACATAAGAACCGTGAAGCATGAATTTAGAATTATAGGGGGAAACGAGGTTGTATTTATTCAAAACAACTGGTCAGGTCGTTACATTCTCCACCTCTTAAACAAATGTTCGTCCTCGAATGTACTAAGATTATTCTTAAGTTTCAAATTTGATGTTTCTACTTTTATACATATACTCGTGGTTGATCTCATATTACCGCATTCGAAATAAGTCCGACAATACTGTTTCAAATGAGATTATTTCTTTTATCCATATTTGTAAACTTTAAGACCAAATTTCTTACATCCCAGTCATTACCATAAAGGTCCGCTCTTTATATCAACACATGATTTTAATCTCGATTGGCTATAGCAACTCGTGCCTTTGCACCCCTCAAATCCGGAGTGTTACATTATCCCCCACTTAGGGTCATTCTCCCTTAAATAACAAGTAGAGTCTGTCCTCAAACACATAATGTAACTTATCTCTTCCTTTGCATAAATCAATGTCCTAAATTTTTCTAATTCCCAAATTTTTTAGAAATTTTTCGTAGAGTCTCCCCTGTAATTGGGACTATCCACATATCAGAGTAACACCCAAACAACTCATAAAAACATATCCACAACTTAACAATGCTCCACAATGTATATATCAATAACACTAATCTCCGCATTACAAGTATGATATTATCATAATGATATCTGGACATGAAACACATCATATGCATGACCTTAACCACATCTTTGGTTTTAATTGTTGTACATGATCGATTAAAATCACAAATTAACATCATGTTAACAAATTCTCGTTTCAAGCTTTCACTTTACTAACAACGTAGTATGAAGATCTCATAATTACTTACCCAAATTAACGATTCACAATTGACGCCACATGGGCACTCCCCTTGTAAGCTAAACTCAATAGTTAAAATACAAATTTGGAAATTTATGCCCAGAGATATTCATACAAGAATTTTCAAATAAGCCTCATAGGCGTGACTCCCTATAAGTACTATAGTACAAATTTTAATTTCACAAGGGAGAATTTAAACACATAAATTTTTCACCACAAGGACCTTGTCCTTATATAACATCCACCGCACCTTGTAGCCCGGTTTTAAGTATTTCACATCATATAAAAGTATGAGAACCTCGTCCTCAGCTCCGTACACAAGTAATATGCACATTGTGCTAACTGAAATTTTCCATTTCCTTTATTTCTTCTTCTAAATAATTTCCGTTAAACAAAAGCACAACATATAAAGAACCCTCATAATAGAGGGAATATAATTCATAAATGAAATCAATTATTTGGAAATTGCATCGAACTCAAAGAAATGATTAACAAAAACCGCTTTTAGCCTCACAACTATCTTTAGTGATCAGCATATAGTGACAAACATAGCTATCTCCATATGATCTCCATATAGGAGTATTCATATAAGTAGATTTTAGGATTACAAAGTTCACTATTTATTGAAGCATATTAGGATGGCTCGCATCGGTACTCAGAACCGAATCAACGTAAGGAAATTGTTACTTTATAGTATCTCGAGATCGTACTCGTAACGACATTATCTGGTGTAGCGACCTTAGCCATACCATGGAAAATATATCAATGGTTCGGGTCTCCACCTCTTAGGCGCTATCTACCGGCCATTCCTCCATCCCTAACTAGCAGTTTAAGTAGAGTAGTAATTGTAATAGAGTACGTGGCACGTGTGCACCGATGGAACGTATTTCTCCAAAGTCTAGCACAATTTCTCAGGATGTTCCTAGTATCACCATCTTCATAACAACCCATCCGCAGTTCGACTGCTCATACTGAGTCTGTACAGGATAAATTAAATAGCCATTGCGAAAAATTTCATGCCATTGGTAAATTAAAAGATGACTGCCCCACACGAGTGTTGTGATTAACTTATGCACTACGAGTATACTGAATATGTTTCCTTGACCCCGCTGATACTGAAATGTAGAATTATTAAGGGTGTGGGAATATCTCGAATCTCATCATCATCCCGTTACATTCTCAGCTCTTGAACATATATAAGTTTTGGAAAACCTTTCAATACTACGTAAATACATCTCCAGCCAAAATTGGTATAAGACATGATCCCGCAATCTGATCGTTGATAGTGGACTTCCCTCACTTGGTGCAAAAGCATAAGACACATTCCCGACGATCCACAATACTAACCTTCACCGCTCATACGATACTTGTCATATGACACCTCAAGCTATTTACGCTGCGATTGTCATCCTCATGATAGTTTAACTTACTTTCTCCAATATCTTGGCTACTAGTATGTACTCTTCGCTAACTCGAAATTCCATATGAATCGCATAGTCTCTAATACCACAAACTATCTTTAGATCTACATTCACTTGTAATGATTTCGTAACCAATTAAACCTTCTTAAGATTGTACTCATCAACCAGATGTCAAGTTTTGATGCACCCCCATGTGCATAACTGAAGATCTCTTCGCACTTCTATATCCTTATTCTGATCGACACGTGGTAATAATGGTTGAGTAACCAGGGCTCTCTTATAACCCTTTTACGATATTACAAACCATTGGCATAGTGCACAATTCCATACATGAGTGGATGCAAAAGAACCTAAGATATATGCTTCACGCGGAATAAATATCGCACGATAAAGAAGGAATGAAGTGGGAATTTTTCCTACTAGTTCTGTAGCCTCTTGAAGATATGTACAGACGTCTCCGTACCAATCCGCAAGACTCTACTAAACAGGCTTATGACTTGTAGCACCTATGAAACTAGTGCTAAGATACCAACTTGTCACGCCCCAATTTCCCCTCCGTTTGGTTTCGTGATGGCACCTAGTCTTAAGGACTAGGTAAGCCTAATAATTGCGGAATAACAACCATGAATAATAACATCTAAAAATTCTTCTGAAATAGAGTTCTTATTCAATGAACATCTTCCCAAAACCCGGTAGTACAAGTCATAAGCTTTTCTAAGAGTAGCTATACAAAATAAATACATCATTGTTCCGAACAAAGGAACATATGGAAATAAGTACAATTGAGGGTGATTCCGAGGACCCCGAACATTGCTACAATTTTACCTTGAGTCTCCACCGCGACGAACAAATACTATCAATCAAATACCTGGATCTGTACACAAAAAGAATGTACAAAATTGTAGTATCAGCACAACTGACCCCATGTGCTGGTAAGTGCCTAGCCTAGCCTTGGCGCAGTAGTGACGAGTCTAGGACCATACTACCAAATAAACCTGTGCAATATAGCATACAAAATAATATGAGGAGATAAAAATGATGGCAACAATGATCAACCAGCAATATAAATAGCAGGCAATAAGAATACCATAAATGCTTCTCCACAAATAATAAAATACAAGTGCAATCAATTAATCGAATCCTTCAAATATAAATCTTTCGCATATAAATCCTTCAAGTAATAATCTCTAAGACAATGTGCTTTTAAATAAATGTATTTTGAATATATTTCTTTCAAATAAATATATTTCGAATATAATTCTTTCGAGTAAAGGTCACTCTGTGACGCCTCATTTCATACTCATAATAACATAGGTCTCAACCCACTTTCATATTTTTACGGCATCTCGTGCCCATATTTATATTACAACAGTATGGATAACTCACGTGCAATTAAATAAAACTATAATATTTTCCCCGGCACCTTGTGACTACATATTTCTGTCTCGCATTGCAAAACAATGTTCTCATGTTACTCAGTTCATAGGGTCCATAACCTAATACAATTAAGAATGTTCAGAGAGCCTCATTTACTTAACATAAAGTAGAGTACAACTTTCAAACAAATTAGGAAATCAACAAGAGAAGATGAAGTTATTTTTTTTATAAATTATTTGATAAAGAAAATATCCTTTTCAATTGAAGTACAATATCGAATGAATTATTACCTTTAATACGGGAAATCCATAGATAAAAATATAGAAGAAATTCCATTTCAAGTAAAGTACAACCTCAAACGGTTTAAGGAAAATTTAGCTGAGAAATCAATTGAGTTAAAAATATAACAATTGTTGAAATCTAAAGTATTGAATATATATAAAACAGTAAGGCGAGGTATTCTCCACACTATGAATTCCTACACAAAGGATCACAGTTGTAAAGCAAATCTAAACCATTAAAACATTTGAATTGATAACAAAAATTACAACGGAGATAAAATAATCACAGAAGGAGTACAATTCAATGCAGAGATAATAACCAGGGATCTCGCAGGATACCTTCCTGTAGTCCCATAAGTAAATACTCGGGGATCTCTCGGTATCCTTCGTATATGAACTAGGGATCTTTGGGTATCCCGAGGATCTCTCAGTATCCTCAATATATGTACTGGGGATCTCTTGGTATCCCGAGGATCTCTTGGTATCCTCAATATGAATGCTAGGGATCTCTTGGTATACCGAGGATCTCTTGGTATCCTCAATATATATTCTAGAGATCTCTTGGTATCCTCAATATATGTGCAGGGGGATCTCCCGACAATCTAACCCGTAGTCCCAAAGTAAATGTGCAGGGGAATCTCCCAGGAATCTAACTTGTAATCCCAAAGTAAATGTGCAGGGGGATCTCCCGGGAATCTAACCCGTTGTCCCAAAGTAAATGTGCAGGGGATCTCCCGGGAATCTAACCCATAGTCCTAAAGTAAATGTGCAGGGGATCTCCCGGGAATCTAACCCGTAGTCCCAAAGTAAACAACCAGGGGGAGCTACCGGAATTCCATATCCATAGTCCCAAAGTAAACAACCAGGGGGAGCTATCGGAATTCCACATCCATAGTCCCAAAGTAAACACACAACGCAACCAACAGAATCAACCGTTACATCACAACAGAAGGATCGGATATCACTGCAATACATATTACAACAACAAATGATAATAGTACCAGGTAAGACAAGTAAATCAACTCAGGGTCTGTAAATCGCGAGAAAAATGGTAGAACCAGCTCAAAGGAATAACAATAGAAAAAAATACTGGCATAAAGGAAACAGTTCAATAACGGGAAAACTAACAATTAACAACGATCCCACAATATACAATTCAATAATAAGGAAATCAACACGAGTCAAGTAGTTATGAAAATATAACATAACAATAGGAGAGGCAAAACTCTTCAGTTAAGTCAAATAGGAGTCACATTAATTCAAAGTATAAGACTCACGAGCATGCTTGACACCAACGTAAAGATACTCGTCACCATGCCTATACATCGTACTCGACAAATAACATATAACAAATAGGACACAACTCCTAATCCCTCAAGCTAAGGTTAGACCAAACACTTACCTCTTTTGAAGCTAAGTCGATATTCCAAAATATCCTTCTTGCTTGAATTGACCTCCGAGAGACTCAAATCTATCCAAATTAATTGTATAACTTCGTTAAAATGCATCGCAAATAATTCCGGATAATAAAACATTGACTTAAAAATTCACAGTACAAAGTCAACCAAAAGTCAACGTGGGACCCGCCTCTCGAAACTCGACTTAATTTTAATAAAATCTGAACACACATTCTAATACGAGTTCAACCATACCACTTTTATCAAATTCTGACATCGGATTGTTCTTCCGATATCAAAAATTCATTTTTGAAGTTTCTATAATTTTTCTCCAAATTTTCACCCCAAATCACGAATTAAATGATAAATTATATGATAGATTCATTTATTATAGTCAAATTCGAGTTAGAATCACTTACCCCGATGAATTTCTTGAAAAACTTCGAAAAATCGCCGCAATCCGAGCTCTCTAGGTCAAAATATCAAATAAAATCCAAAACCTCGTATTTATAGAGTACCCCACGGATTCCACCTATGCGTACCGCACAAAAAACGACCGCGGTCCGCGCAAAACCAGTGCAGTCCGCGCAAAAACGATTGCGACCGCGCAGGTTTTACTCGGCAGTGACAGTCTTTAGTATTTTGGCCATAACTTTCTCTACAAAAATCCAAATGCCTATAATAATATGTTTCTGAAAACTAGATTCAAAGATCTACAACTTTCGAGCTTCCCCAAATTCCTTGTAGATCAAATGATACGAGCTTCCGAAGTTGGACTGACGACCTGCAGGTCTTCATCACCGCGACTGCGGTCACTCTTACACGGCCAGCACTAGGCCAGCGCTCCCAGCGCAAAAAGGACCTGTCACGACCCAAATTCCATACCCGGTCGTGATGATGCCTCTCGTGAAGATAAGTCCAGCCAACAACCCCAAATCCACTCTTTAACGGCTATTACAGATAAATGAATAGATATCACAACTTATTGGCATTTAAAA
>MU754698.1:45375-65821 GCA_026770625.1 Nicotiana glauca | reverse complement strand
CCGGAGGTGAGAAGAGAAGGGTTTCGGCACAGTTTATATATACAGTTCAAATAATATCAAAGCGGTAAAGCATTTCGCACATTTAGAAGGAAAACATGTAGGAAAATCAGATAAAGCCAAATATAACAATTATTCTAAACTCGAATTCTTAAACCCTGAACTGAAGTTCTAGGTTAGATTGTCCCCAGCAGAGTCGCCAGAGCTGTCATACCTCCTTTTTGCACACCCACCCAGAGGGATAAATGTACGAGGGAGTTTTTCCATTTTAAGTGATATTATTCGGATCGGGATTGTTTATTTATTTAGAGTCACCACTTGGGATAGTTTATTTGGTGTCCCAAGTCACCGGTTTATTTTGAATCCCAAATCGAGGAAAATTTCGACTTTCCTTCTGAAGTCTGCGAACCATAAATTCTAAGTAAGAAATTCTGTTGACCCGAGGGATGGTGTTAGGCACCCCCGAATCCCGTGGTTCTAGCACGGTCGCTTAAACTGTTATAAATGGCTTAATATCTGATTTTAAAACATGTCATCCTATAGTGCAATTTTAAAGATTATGTACCGCTTTATTATTATTTTTAATGAGAATTGCAACGTCGTAAAAATGCATCTCGAGGCACGTCACATCAATGTACCCATGGTTGTTGACACATTTCGACTCCGTTGGGATTTGGATTTGGGTCACATAAATGTGCACCCGAATTTAAGAAAGTAAATTATTAAAAACGCGCCTAAAACGGCTATCGCATTATTATTTTGGGAAAAGGCCGTGAAATTTTGTTAAACGGCCCATCCCGGAGTCTAAGTATTTTGATGTATACAATTATGAGGGCCCCGTAATTTATATGTTTTGTTGGGCGAGGCTCGTCTCATTTTTATTTAAGGATATCCTAAAGCGACTATGGTTTTCTATTTATTTGTCTCTAAAATGAAGAAAAGTCTTAATTAATTACACGACTTAAGGTCGAACAAAATGAACCTGTGCAGAATTATTTGAAAAAAGACTTGGGTCCAAAGAGAAACCCGACCACTAGTTTTGAAAGGCTGATTAAAGAACTTTGCCAATTTAAGTAAAAACACGTTAAACTTATTTGAAACAAACGCACATGTCCCCAATAGCTTGGGATTCGATAATTAGGCAACCTAAATGAGAGCTTGACTTCGACTTGGCAAATTAATACAATATCTGACCAGGTTTAATTCTAATTTCTAAAGCTCACATCGGTCTACTGGTGAATTACTAAGTATCCCTAAAGGTGATAATTAATCCTAAAAAGCGGATCGAGTTCCCAATTGAGGCCGTTCGATTATAGGGCTTCACTTAACACTACATAAACCAGAATCAATTGAAAATATTCTTATGACCTTAAAAATAAAACGAATGCTTAAACATTGACATTAAGATAACACTATTTACTAACATCAGGAGCCAACATTATTTACTAGCATAATTTAATGCTATTCAAACTAATGCATTTACTCAAATGAACTTGCAATTTCAGAATTAGAAGTACTAAACAAAGATGTTGATTTCTATTTGAGCTGTTTGAACATGTTCTGTGACATAGGAACTATTCAAAACTATTCTATAACTACTGGGAATGGATTAACTATACTATATTTCATAACTAGTAGTCACAAACTAAGATTAATTACACTTGAGGGCTATGAAATCTACATGTTCGTCGGAATAAATGCAACAGTTCAGTTCCAACAGTCTATTATATATTAATAAACAGTCTACTACAATTCAAACCATTACACTTGATTATGCAAAATATAATAACTACTGAAACTTCCAGTGAAGCTGGACTTCCAGTTCATTTCATTTCAGCTACATTCTACATGATGTTGAGATTCAAAACATGTACCTCGAAATCTTAGACTAAATTCCATTATGCTTCTTCGAAATTGGTTTCCAGTTAGTATTATATGTCTATCTCGTCAGAAATAGGCTTATAATACTAACTAGAAACCTATTCGATCCTGACAATTCGAGACAGTATCGAACCGCTGGACCCTAAATCTGCCATTCAAAGAGTTTTAGTCAGATTCAAGCCAAGTTGGTTAGGGATTAGGAATGAGGAGGTCAAGGGGATTATTGGGTGTGACTCTAGGGTGGGTTTAGGTTTGGCGCCGCCACTAGGGATTTTTGTGGCGGCGCTAGGGTTCTTGACTTAAAATTGATATTCGACGGGTTCCAGGTCGATTCGAGGGGAACTAGTGGTGTTCTAGTGGTGAGGGAGGTCCAGGGGTCAAAGGGTGTGAGTTTGGTGGTCATTGGATGGACTAGGGGTTTTGACTGATTTCTTTAATCGAATATTCGAAAAGCTCCACAGGGATTCGATGGAAACTGTTATGGGGGTTAAGACGGGGAGGTCATGGGGGTTCGATGGTGTAAAGATGAGGTTGTTTGGCCGTCGACCGCTGCCGTAGGCGATTTTCGGCGGCCGATCAGCGGCGGAGTGAGGCGGAGGGTTGTTTGGGGTCTTTGATTGTTAGAGACGACGAGAAGGGGGGTTGGCTTGGGGTGTGTGGGGTGTGAGTTGGGAATATATAGTATGGGGAGGAATTAATCCCGACCGTTTGATCAAACGAGATCAACGGCCTGGATCAGCTAACTTAACGAGAACGGCGTCGTTTGGGTAAGTTGGGGGGTCAGTTTGAACCGAGTAACGGGTATGGGTTATGAGACGGGTTAAGGGGTGTATTTTGAACCGTTGGATCATGATTTGAATGGTCGGCTGAGATCTTTTGACGACGAAACGACGTAGTTTCAACATCACACTACGCCGTTTCGCCCGTCTCTGAGGTTGGCTGGTCTGGACCGGGTGAGGGATGAGGTTTGGGCCTGATTTTGGTCCAAATTGAAACAGCCCAGTCTGATTTTCTCTTTATTTTTATTTCCTTAATTTTCTTTTAATTCCTAATTTAAAAACCAAAATCCTAGATAAAAAATACAAAAATCCAATTAACTTATAAAAATACTAATTAACTTCTACTAACAATTAACACACACAATTAAATACCAATTTAAAATAAAATAACACAACTAGGCCTTTAAATGCTAAAAATGCAAATTATATTATTTTTTGTGATTTTTATTTTTGTAAAACAAATTTAATTACTCCTAATAAATCCTAAATGCAAATGCAACATTTTTTTTTGTATTTTATATTAATTTTAACAAATAAATACGTACAGACAAATACAAATAATAAGAGAAAAATAACACAAAATCCACAAAATTGCAAACAACACAAAATTATTTTTATTTTTGAATTTTTGGGAGTAATTCTCATATAGGACAAAAATTACGTGCTTACAGTAGGCATTTAAAATTTATTGAAATCAAGTGCGTGAAATAATTTGGACTATATTCTAAATTCAAGATATATTAGTTCAGATAAATTTAATAGGCTAATATAATTGGATTAGTTATATAAGTCCAACATATATGTATTAAATAAATAATTCTTAATCCATTGGGCTAGCCCATTTAATTGGGCTAAAGTGATGAGCCCATTTCATTAAGCCCAAGTTGACATCTTCCTAGAGGCCCAGTTTGGTGCCACGTGTCAAACGCCGTGGAGCGCCAAGCCAAACGAAAGAGCCAATAGGATCATGCCACGTGTTGAAATGATAAGGCATGCCAAGTCACATCAAAAGGCCAATAAAATTGCGCCACGTATGTAAGTGACATGTTCTGGCCAATCAAATGCGGCCTTGCCACACTTTAATTTGATTGGTCGGAAAGAGTTTGTTCTTATCATAACTCTTCCCTCCCACAACTATAAATAGGGGTCTTCATAACCCAGAAAAGACACCAACAGTTATAACAAGAAGCAAGAGAGAGCTCGTGGACCAAACACCACAAATTCCTCCACAAGTTTCAAGCTTCAAGCAATCAAGTTTAAGTTCAACAAATCAAGTTCAAGCTCAATAACGAAGAACAAATCAAGTTCAAGCTCAAGAACGAAGAACAAATCAAGTTCAAGCTCAAGAACGAAAAACAAATCAAGGTCAAGTTCAAGCAATCAAGCTAAAGCTCAAGAACAAGATCATCGTTCGTGGCGACAACTACATATTCAAGATGAAGCTCAAAGGCCTTTGAATTTATTTACAATTAGAAAAGTAGAATCAGAGGAATCATAGAGATTGTACACTCATATTATTCGAAATAAAATACTATGATTGTTGTAATATTTTTCAGTCTTGATTTTATTTTCTCGACGCAAATTTATTATCTACATATTCTGGCACGCCCAGTGGGACAATCTCTACCTCTCATCTCAACTTTTCAATCACCAAAGTCCAAGAACATTCAAATGGATTCAAAGAAAATCAACTCCGGTTCAACTTCCACCAAGGCTGCTAACTCCAGGTTCTATGCTGATGTGGAAAGCATCCTCAATGTCACCTTTGGAAGCTTTGGACCAGTTACAAGGAGCATAGCAAGCTCTTTAGGACAACAAGCACCCCAAGTGCCGTCCGCATCAATCGCTGTTTTCGGATCTTCATCCTCAAAAGGAGAAAGATCTTCCAAAAATGCATATGAAGGAAGAAGCAATGTTGCCAAAATGATCATAAAAACTCTTGCTCTGCTTGACCTCTCCGGATCCAAGCACTCTGCTGTGAAGGAAGATGATGATGCTTCAAGTAATGGATCCTCCCCACTTACACCACATAGCATGAGCCAATTAAGTATTAATCTATGTAAAAATCCATACTACTCTCCGTCGTCCACGACAATCATGCCAGCCATGGTGACAAACACTTCATCTATGGAGGAGCAATTGCCAAACTTGACAGAAGCAATCGCTGGCTTGACCAAATGCACACAAAATCAAGAGGCTAGAATTGAAAAGCTAACAGAAAAGGTGGGAATCTTTATGGAAGAAGAATCCACCCATGCACCCGGCAAGCTCCTAGAGGTTCTAGAGCGTGACTCTCCCCCAAGACAAGCAGCATCCGCTAAGGCTATCCCTGTCTTATTTGAAGGTATGATTCCAATCAATCAACTGAAGGAGTTCATTGAAGGAACCATTAAGAAAAGTACGAAGTATGTGCTAAGTCTTCCCTTACATATGCAAAACCATACACTACAAGGCTCGATATGTTGAAGATGCCTACTGGTTATCAACCTCCAAAGTTTCAACAGTTTAATGGTAAAGGTAACCCAAAGCAATATATGGCGCACTTCGTGGAGACGTGCAACAATACTAGGACTTATGGAGATTACCTAGTCAAGTAGTTTGCCCGCTCACTAAAAGGAAATGCTTTTGACTTGTACACAAACCTCGAGGCTGGATCTATCGATAGATGGGATCAACTATAGCAAGAGTTCCTCAATCACTTTTATAGTACGAGACATACTGTGAGTATGGTAGAACTTACAAATACTCGTCAACGAAAGGGGGAACCAGTTATCGACTTTATCAATCGTTGGAGGAATGCGAGCCTCAACTGCAAAGACAAGCTCAGTGAAGCTTCAGGCATAGAGATATCCATCCAAGGCATATTGGGGATTGCGCTACATCTTGCAAGGTATCAAGCCTAGCACATTTGAAAAACTTGAAACTCGTGCCCATGACATAGAATTGAGCATTGCCTCCACTGGAAATGAAAGGCTTCCCATATATGAACCTTGCAAAGGGAATGACAAGTAAGAATCAGGAAGTGGGGCAAGTTTGTGCCCAAGTCTGAAAGCAAAGAAGCTATGAATGTCAACATGTCACCTATGAAGTTCACGACGAAGGTGAGCAAGAAGTAAAGTATGAAATCCACTTATTTTCAAGATAAGTCAAGTGGAAAGTTGACTCTAAAAGATATGCGAGAGAAAGAGTACGCATTTCTAGATTCTGATGTGCCAGCCATTTTTTTTTTACTACAAGGTGATGTACTGCTGCTTTCGGGTCCAAGCCAGGCATATCTTTCTAACTCCAAGCGAAGACATCCTTGAACTCCTCGAGTAACTCAATATAAGTTCTCTCTTTATCAGCTTCTAGTAAAACACTTAGGTAGGTGGGTCTTAGTTCCTCATCGGTGCCAAGGTTAACTTCTTTTAAGGCACCAATTGTCGTCTTCACTCCTTCTTCAAATTCGGGTGGAGCGTCTTTCACATCTTCATCTTCTTGAGGGTCCCCATCATTGAAGGATATGTGATAACATGGTGAAACATCCTCCAATTCTGCATTATCCTCCATTGAAGATGGAACACCATTCTCGCCTTGTACAGTAACATGATACGAAGAACCTACACTTTCTTCATCTTCGTTACGCTCCTTAGTGTAGACCATATTATATGGCTTTGCCTTCAATACTTCTTTACATGAAACCACAAGTTTTGTTTGTCGCCTCATTCTAGAAGGAATCAAACTTTGGAAATCCTTAGAGATCTTTTGGATTTTTGGCGAAGCGGGTGTTCTTATGATTTGAAAATTTCTCTGGAACTTGTTCCCCTTCTTTAACGGACCCAATCTTTCAAACATGGAGGTCCTCATAGGTGATTCTGCAAGTCGATCAAAGACAGAAGGCTTGTTGGAAACGGCAGATTCGTCTTCAACAGTGATATAATTGCTACTCGACCTTCTTATAGAGATGCAAACTGGTGACATTTGCTTGTATTCCAAACCTTCACATGGTTTCCTTGTTGCAGCTTCTGATAGGAGCTTTCCTAAATTTGACGGATCATTAGGATTGTATCCAGATTTTGCAAATAGCTTGTAAGCGTTAGGTTCAAGACCTTCATATGTTCGCTTTGTAGGGAGTGCCCTATTTTGTAAATGATTTTGGGGTACAAACCCTGCAAGCGGCTTTGAGGAAAACTTTACTGCCTTAATTCATTTTACGGAAGAGTTAGCTCCTTTAGCGTGTTAGTTTGGAGATTAGATGATTCGCCCTCATTTTTCTTACTTTTAGGGACATATTGGAGCGTATGACTTACTTTCTTGCCATAAGACGCAATATTCCCTCTGTAAGATTTGTTTGCGTTGGGCTGTACCTCTTCAGTAATAACTTTGGCCTCACCAATAGTCACCTCAACTCTTTTAGTTATGGGCTCATCATTCTTGCTTTTCATGCCATCATCAGCTTTTATCTCCTTCATAATGCGGTTCTTTAGGTAGAACTTTGCATCGGCGAAGTATGACTCTGCCTCGGTGAATGGCTCATTATCAGCAACTATTTTCTTCTCGACTTCACCCGCGTAGTATTTCAAACATTGATGGTAGGTATATGGAACCACTTTGTTCTCATGTATCCAAGGCCTTCCAAGCAAGACGTTGTATGAACTCTTTGCATCGATCACATGTAGACATGCACTTGATTGCATATCTTTAATGGTGATTTCCAGCCTGATCGCGCCTATGGCTATTTGGCCCCCTTGATTGAATCCTTGGATCATCACACAACTTTCTGAGAGTTCGTTCATGGGAATACCAAGTTCTTCCACAGTGCGAATTGGCAAAATGTTCACTGAGAATCCTCCATCAACCAAAATTCGATTTATCCTTTCATCACGCATATAGCGGACCAGGTATTATGGGCGGTTATGAAGAGTGTCATCTAGCAAAAGATCGTCATTTGTGAATGTGACTTTTTCCTCACCAGCATTAACTTCTTGAGGAGTGGACTCGATGAGCTTTTCCGGAGATGGTTCCAATGGTAGGTCATGACTCTTTTCTTTCCCTTTGTCAGCAAGGCAACAAGAGGCATCGATACCCTAATAAGAAATCCCCGTGCGGAACCAACTTGGTAAAAACTCCTCCAAGGTCACTGGATTTCGTGGATTTAGAGAATGGTGCATCTCCACATTTGTTTTCTTCAAATACCTAACTGGATTTTTTTTCGTTGGTCTTTTTACCATCATCTTCCTTGTTGGTTGTTCTATTGATTCTTTTCGTGGGATCCTTTTGTTGCACCTACGACGAGTCACCAACGTCCAACCTTCATCATTATCAGGTTGATCATCTTCAACTTTGTCGTTCACCAGTAATTCTTCATTTTTGATTCCTTTTAAACTGCATAATTCAACTAGACTGAATGAGCCAAAAGTGATAGAGACTTGGTTCGTGCTTGCTTTCTCATCTTCAAGCACGATCTTCTTTTCACGGGCCAAGTCCATAACTTTGTCCTTGAAGACAAAGCACTTCTCCCGAGGGTGGCTTACAAGTTGGTGGTATTTGCAGTAATTTGGGTCATTCGTTTTCCCAGCTTCATTTGGTCACATCATCTCTGGAAGCTCAATGAGATTTAACTCGAGGAGTTCTCGCAACTCTGCTCTAACAAAGTTGTTGAGTATCAAGAACTAATACTTGGGCTCGAAACGGCTATCAAAATGAAGCGCTTGCAATTTTAAATCTTTAGTGACTCTCAATTAGTGGTCAATCAGCTTTTAAGTAGTTACGAGGTCAAGAAGCCTAAACTACGCCTATATCATAATTACGCTAAAAAGTTAATTGGGTGGCTCGGTGATGTGACTATTCAGCATGTGCCAAGGAAAGAAAATAAGAAGGCAAATGCTTTAGCTGCCCTAGCTTCATCTTTAACCCTGCCTGATCAAGCGCAAGTTATTGTCTGCCAAAAATGGGTAGTACCGCTGCCAAATGAGGTTGAAGATGAAGAAAATGAACTCAAACATCTTGTCGCTGTTTTTGAAGTCGAGAAAGAATAATGGAGACAACCCATTATCAACTACTTATGATATGGAATACTTCCAGAAAATCCGCAGAGAAGAACTGAAATCCGTCGTCGTGCACCTCGCTTCCTTTACTACAAAGATACCCTATACAGAAGATCATTCGAGGGAGTACTCTTGCGATGCTTAGGGGAAGATGAAGCACTCCAAGCTTTGCAAGAAGCGCATTCTGGGGTATATGGGTCACACCAGTCTGGACCAAAGCTCCACTTCCATATAACAAGGATGGGATACTATTGGCCAATGATGGTAAAAGATTGCTTGGACTATGCTCGAAGATGCAAGGCTTGTCAATTCTATGCGAATTTTATTTATCAACCTCCTGAAGTGTTGCACCCGACTGTTGCATCCTTGCTGTTTGATGCTTGGGGATTGGATGTTGTTGGACCACTACCAAAGTCCTCTAGTGGGCACGTATACATCTTGGATGCAACTGACGACTTCCCAAAATGGACCAAAGTTGTTGCTCTTAAGGAAGTAAAGAAGGAAAATGTTGCAAGTTTCATCCGAGTAAACATTATCTATCGCTTTGACATTCCTTGTTACATAATAACGGATTATGGAAAGCCATTCAACAATAGGCTGATGAACAAGATTTGTGATCTCTTTGGCTTCAAGCAACGTAACTCTTCGATGTACAATGCTGCTGCCAATGGTCTAGCTGAGGCATTCAACAAGACTCTATGCAACTTGTCAAAGAAAGTCGTCTCCAAATCCAAACGAGATTGGAATGACCATATGGAAGAATCTCTATGGGCATATAGGACGACTTACCACGCTCCAACACAGGCGACTCCTTATTCACTCGTTTATGGAGTCGAAGTCATCTTGCCCCTTGAGCGTCAAATATCTTCGTTAAGACTAGCTATTCAAAAAGGGATCACTGATGAAGAAAATGCTCGACTTCGATTAGCAAAGTTGGTGGCCCTTGATGAGAATTGGTTGGAAGCTCAACAGGGTCTTGAATGTTATCAAGCTCGATTATCTCGCACCTTCAATAAAAGAGTTCACTCGAGATCCTTTCAAGTAGGAGATCAAGTCCTTGTTGTACGAAGACCCATAATTACTTCCCATAAACTTATAGGTAAGTTCACTTCAAAATTGGATGGGCCATATGTCATACAAGAAGCTTACTCAAGTGGGTCTTACAAGTTGGTTGATGTAGATGGCATGAGAATCACCCCTATCTATGGCAAGTTTTTAAAGAAGTATTATCCTTGAAGTTGCACCGCTCATTGACGCACGAGCCTAAACTGCATGTTGCTACACTCCTAGCCCGTATGAGTCTAAACTGTGTACGACCCCTGCAAAAAAAAAGAGTCCGCTAAGTTGATAACTTCAAAAGAGGCGGTCTAGGCAAAAGTTAGGACATAAAACAATACGCAGTCTGAACTACGGTATGACTTGATCTTTTTTACCTAGGTACGTAGGCATCTTAGAGTTTCATTCTAAGTTCAGTCGTATAAGTTCAAAAGATATATATTGCCCCAATTATCGTTCGAATGAAGTATGAAGAAATGTAAAATCAAGCTGAAACGCCATCCTCCTGTTGAACTTTGATCTCATTTAATTTAAAATAGGCAAGCTTCCATGGTAAATTGGTGTCTTCAATGGAATGATTATAGACTTTTTGAGGAGGCTACCAAGTATTTGCAATGAAGCTTGGTGATTCTTTATGCCTTCAAGTTCGCCAAACCTTCAAATTTTTGGTCTTCAAGTTGAAGTCATCAAATCCGCCAGCTTTAAGTTGAAGTATTCAAGCACTCCAAGTCCATCGGCCTTCAAATTGAAGTCCTTAAGTTCACCAGAATTCAAGTTGAGTGGTTTAATCCCTTGAAGTCTCCAAGTTGAAATCCTCAAGTCCGTCGGTCTTTAAGTTTAAGTCTTCGCGTTCGCCACCCTCCAAGTTGAGATATCTAAGTCCTCCAGGTCTCCAAGTTGAGGTCCTCAAACGTGTTGGTCGTCAAGTGGAAGTATTTGAGCCCTTAAATTTTTCAGATTGAAATATCAAAGTCCACCGAATCTTCAAGTTTTTCGGTCTTCAAGTTTAAGTCTACAAAGTCCGCCGAATCTTCAAAGTTTTCCAAGTGTTCAAGTCGACGTCATCAAATCCATGAAGTCTTCAAGTTGAAGCTTTATAACTTTCCAATATTAAGGTGGACATATAAGTCCTTTTGCACCTTAAGTCGGCCTTTTCGTGGTCCTTAAAAAGAACTATAATTTTTCAATATTAAGGTGGACATTTAAGTTCCTTTGCACCTTAAGTTGGCCTTTTTGTGGATATGTCCGTCTATATGGTGATGTGAATTTGTCCGTCTATAAGTTGAGGTGGATTCGTCCGTCTATATAGTGATGTGGATTTGTTCGTCTATATGTTGAGGTGGATTTGTTCGTGTATATGATCTTGTGGATTTGTCCGTCTATATGGTGATATGGATTTGTCTGTCTATGTCCATCTATATGTTGATGCGGATTTATCCGTCTATATGTTGATGTGGTTCTATATGTTGATGTAGATGTGTCCATCTATATGTTGATGCAGATTTGTTCGTCTATATATTGATGTGGATTTGTCCGTCTATATGTTGAGGTGGATGTGTCCGTCTATATGTTGATGTGGTGTACGTGGCAAAATCAGAATACTTGATTTTTTGCTATCAAGACGTTTCAGAAGCTTTTTACCTAGATCCCGAGGGCGAAAGGCTGCAATCGATTGCTCAGCCTCAGATCCCGAGGGAGGGAGGCCGCGATCGAGTGCTCAGCCTCAGTGCTCGTCACAGTCCGACTCGGAGGAAACAAGGTCCGAGGTCAAGATAAAAGAGGAAGCCCCCTAGGCACATGGCTACGCCTGATAGGCCCGGCCTATCTAGAGCCTACTGTGAGGCCTTGTATCAAGCCGTCCCATCTTTGTACTCTTGCAATTAATACACATGTACTATACCGAGTCTCCTCGCCTATATAAGGGGGACTCGCCCTACCTTGTAAAGGACTGATGTATCTCCAACTATCTTACGAAGAGCAATAATATTCTCTCCCTCTCTTCTTTCTAAAATTCACTTATTTCTATCTGATTCACAGTTATCGCGATCATTAGATATTCTCCTTGTTTGTTATTAAACATCCCTCGAGGTCGACTTTGGCATTTTATCGTTTTCTTAGTTATTTTCTGTTATATCGCTCGATATTGATAGGATAGAGCCTGATCTAGCTCTATTTTCACTTGTTATCCCCTCCCCGACTATCCTTCGATAGCCCGAGATAGGCTCGGATCTCGGCCCCAAGGTATCTACTAGCTGGCTTTGCGCCCGGGAAATAGCCCCTTACTGGTTCGGTTACTGCTTTTCTTAACTTAATTTTTGTCATTTTACCTCAAGCTTTAGCACTAACTGCTCTAACAAACTAGCTCGGGAATAAATCACGTATTTTTAGAATTTCATTTACAAATTTGATTGTTGTTAACATTTTCACGGTAAACAGTTTGGTGCCAATCGTGGGGCTAAAAATAATAGTGATTATTCTCTTGTTAGTTTCGTCACTCGAACACACGATATCTTTCACACTTTTTCTTGCCCAAGATCTTTCAATTTCATGTTGATGTCCGGTGATAAGGGAAATCGAGAACGATAACCCCAAAAATTGCAAAGAGAACATTATGGCCATTCCAGCGACTGGCGCAACACCGCAGGACCCCGATAACGCATCCATATCAGTTCGAGCGGATGCGGGCATGCACGCCGCTCAGCGGGGCAACGAAGTCTCGCGCACCAATGACGACACACGGCACATCGACCGACAGGAAGTTAATCTTCATATTATTTTTAAAATATTGCAGGAACTACATTTGGCTATCACTCACTATCACTCAGCTACAGAGTCGCCGGGAGACTCCCAGTGCGGCAGCACCAGGAATATCTCCTTATGTCGAGCCAGTACCCGAGGTATCGGGCAATGACAAACCGACAACCTATCCCGTAGCAATAAGGATGTTGGAAGACCTTATCAAATGGATCAAGTCATGCTCACGGAAACTCCTACAACAACCGTCTCCCGAAGATACGATCCCAAAACTCATTTCACAAAAGTCGGAAACGACAAAAATCCCTAGGAGTGACAGGACCTCAAGTCCTTACGGGCGCATCACCACTTACGCATGCTCGCCCAGGAATAGTGACCTCCAAAATGGAGAACTCGAGCCTGTCCCGATAAGGAGATTTGAAGAAACCACCTCGAAAGAAACCATGACGCAACGCCACTGTTCGGCACCTGACCTCGAAGACTCGCTCACCGTACCAGTGCGGTCTGTGAAAGCGCACATCGACACCATCAAAGTAATACCAAGAGGGCCCAAAGAAGTTCCCAAACATAGGCAAACTCCTGAAACGGAAGCCAACCTTATACTCTCTGAAAGAGTTATCTACATCAAAATCAACAGGCCTCACCGGGGCACCCGAAGATGACCTTCATCCAGGGTAGCATTCCCGAAGACCCCAAAATTCGATGCGTGATCTCCAAACAAATTAGCAGGCCCTGATAGCTCGACCTTATCAAATCGATCGTCCATCGATCCAAAGTATGACAAAAAGATCGAGGAAAAGCCTTATCAATCGGCTGGAGACCAGGACAAGCTATCATGGCAGACTACGACAGTCAATGAACAAAAGAAGGCATTCAAAAACCCCGTCGGGCGTAAGAGAATACAAACATCAGAAGAGAAGCAGAAGTCAGCAAAATAAATTCTTATTTATGAAGGATTCAATTACAAAGCCCCCGAAGGATCATTACGTACAAACTACAAAAAAACTCACAAAGGATCTCTACATGGAAATAAAGAAGCAAAAAGGCACGTATAGTAAAGGTCCGGGTTCAGACTTAAACGGTCGACAATCCGCCTCGGCGTTGCTACTTCAAAAAGCCACCCTCCTTGGATGCACGACTTCAAAGGAAATATCTCCAGGATCGCCCTCGGAAGCTCTGTCTCAGCTGTCCACTTTGACATCGCCAAGGAAGAGGAACCAAGGAGCAGGAAGGGATGAAAAAATGCAACAGCTCTCCAAAGCTCGAGGACCCTCTTTGGCCAAGGAAACTTCAGAGAGACAGCGGACCGAACAATCCTTGGTCCCGCTCGCATGGATACTTCAAATACACTTCTTTAAGCATCGAGCCATGCAAGCTCAAGGCTCGGGACGGAGTTCCACGCCGAGCCAGGGTACGAAGGTGAGCAGCGGTGTATAATCTGAGCAGCGGTGCATAATCTGAACGGCCTCCTACGCGAAGGTGAAACCAACTCCCCATCCATCACCATCTCGGGCCAATAGTAGCAGCAGCAGCCAATATGTTGATGACCGCAGCAATATCGGAACAATATGTTTATGTTTTGCGAAGGGAGGCCCCGACAGAAGGCCACGATGCGGCCCAGAGGAACTCTTCCAAACAGCCTTGAGATAGAAAGCTTCCATTGTGGTGATCAAAGGTAAAAGAAGATGATGAGAAGGAAGAGACAAGCATGCCAACGGAAGCCTTGATATGTGAAACACAATACTCAAACACCCTCATTTATATAGGGGAGAAAATAGCACGGTCATCGAGGCTCTGGAAGATTGACCGGTGGATGAAATTAATACTTCCTTGAAAAAATGAATCGACTGCAGGAGCAAAAATGAAAGGAACCGGGTAGGGATCTACGAGAGGAGCTCGAGGATTCAAGTGTCAGAATCGTTTCCCATCACTTCGTCATGGGAAACGCGGAGACTATCTGTACGCGGCAAAATCAGAAGACTTGATTTTTTGCTATCAAGACGTTTCAGAAGCTTTTTCCCTAGATCCCGAGGGCGAAAGGCTGCAATCGATTGCTCAGCCTCAGATCTCGAGGGCGGGAGGCCACGATCGAGTGCTCAGCCTCAGTGCTCGTCACAGTCCGACTCGGAGGAAACAAGGTCCGAGGTCAAGATAAAAGGGGAAGCCCCCTAGGCACATGGCTACGCCTGATAGGCCCGGCCTATCTAGAGCCTACTGTGAGGCCTTGTATCAAGCCGTCCCATCTTTGTACTCTTGCAATTAATACACATGTACTATACCGAGTCTCCTCGCCTATATAAGGGGGACTCACCCTACCTTGTAAAGGACTGATGTATCTCCAACTATCTTACAAAGAGCAATAATATTCTCTCCCTCTCTTCTTTCTAAAATTCACTTATTTCTATCTGATTCACAGTTATCGCGATCATTGGATATTCTCCTTGTTTGTTGTTAAACATCCCTCGAGGTCGCCTTTGGCATTTTATCGTTTTCTTAGTTATTTTCCGTTATATCGCTCGATATTGATAGGATAGAGCCTGGTCTAGCTCTATTTTCACTTGTTATCCCCTCCCCGACTATCCTTCGATAGCCCGAGATAGGCTCGAATCTCGGCCCCGAGGTATCTAGTGGCTGGCTTTGCGCCTGGGCAACAACCCCTTATCGGTTCGGTTACTGTTTTCGTTAACTCGATTTTTATGATTTTACCTCACGCTTTAGCACTAACTGGTCTAACAAACTAGCTCGGGAATAGATCACGTATTTTTGGAATCCCGTTTACAAATTTAATTGTTGTTACCATATTCACGGTAAACATGTGGATTTGTCCGTCTATATATTGAAGTGGACGTGTCCGTCTATATGTCGATATGGATTTGTCTGTCTATATATTGATATGGATTTTTCCGCCTATGTATTGAGGTAGACGTGTCCGTCTATATGTTGATGTGGATTTGTCCGTCTATATGTTAATGGAGATTTGTCCGTCTATAAGTTGTTATGGATTTATCCGTCTATAAGTTGTTGCAAATTGATTTATCTATAAAGACCTGCCAATCTATAAATTGTTGTAGATTTAACCGTATATAAGTTGTTGCGGATTCATCCTTCGATAGGACGTTATGGAGTTGCTCGTCGACTTAGCACATGACGACTCTTCTTGTTTGAGCTACCAAAAAGTGACAAGCACAAAAAAAGAAGAAGAAACTACCTTCGCATCAGTGTCACAAAATCGTCAAAAGTAGACTCAAAGAAATTTGCAAACGTTGGAATTGGTACTAATACAATGAAGGATGTATGGTATATATAGGGGTCGAAAGGATGGCATAAGGAAGTTCGATCTGGTGTGGGATCAAGTTAAAGGCGGCGGTCCTTTCCGATATGGACTCGGTAGTTTGATTCTTCCGTGTTCGAATAGAAGTCGACCAAAGCAATTCGGTTTAGAGTCGAAATGCAAAAGGTTCGACATTGGACTATGTGATAAAGGAGTATCTGTACATGTTCATTAGACAAAAGAGGTTACGTGTGACTCCAAATGATTAATATGTAAGAATTCCAAATGCAAAAGTGGTCATAAAGAATGACAAAGTTTTAAGCTAATGTGGGTATCATTGGAAAAGTTGAAGTTCAAATGACAAAGTTTTAAGCTTATGTGGCTTTTCTTTGTCTTCATAAAGAAAATGCATTTCTATTATAAGCATAAGGAGAATCATTTCAAACAACTGCCAGGTTCTTTTCGTTACAAAAATTGCCTAGACTAGTAAATTGGGGCTTCATCCAATTTGATGTCTTCATAATACTTCAATCCTTGTCTTTAAGTTAGATATATCTATGACCGGCAAGTCTTGAAGTATGGGGTATTTGTAGGCTTTTAATATTTATTGGAATTAAGTGCGTGAAATAATTTGAACTATATTTTAAATTCAAGATATATTAGTTCAAACAAATTTATTGGGCTAATATAATTGGACTAGTTATATAAGTCCAACATATATGGATTAAACAAATAATTCTTAATCCATTGGGCTAGCCCATTTAGTTGGGCTAAAGTGATGAGCCCACTTCATGAAGCCCAAGATGACATCTTCCTAGAGGTCCAATTTGGTGCCACATGTCAAATGATGTGGCGCGCCAAGTAAACGAAAGAGCCAATAGGATCATGCCACGTGTTGGAATGACAAGGCATGCCAAGTCACATTAAAAGGCGAATGAAATCGCGCCACGTGTGAAAGTGACATATGACAACCCGACCCGTCGTCTCAGGTACTACCACCCCGTTTTCCCCATTTTCAGCTTCCTTATGCCTCATTA
Source organism: Nicotiana glauca (assembly GCA_026770625.1). NCBI lineage: Eukaryota > Viridiplantae > Streptophyta > Magnoliopsida > Solanales > Solanaceae > Nicotiana > Nicotiana glauca. The sequence goes on along the minus strand of MU754698.1, from coordinate 49,020 downwards.
TCCGTATCTTGTGTAATCAGGTTGATTTGCAATGGTTTTGATAAGAAATGAGACACTTAGTCTCTTTTAAGAAGGCTTAGGTTGAAAAAGTCAACCGGATATTGACTTATGAGTTAGAGGGCTCGGATTTGAATTCCGATCCGAGAGGTGATTTGTGACTTGAGAGTGCGATCGGAATTGAATTTGGAGGTCCGGAGTAGAATTAGGCTTGAATTGGCGAAGTTGGAATTTTGGCAAATTCCGGTTGATAGGTGAGATTTTGATCCGAGGGTCGGAATTGAACTCCAAGAGTTGCTGTAGCTTCATTGGGTGATTTTGGATATGTGTGCAAATATTCAAGTCATTTGGACATCGTTTGATCGGGTTTTTGATCGAAAGTGTATTTCGGAAGTTCTTGAAGAACTTAGGCTTTGATTTGGTGAAATTTGAGGATTTTGATGTTAACGATGGTGATTTGATGATTCGAGCAAGTTTGAATAAAGTAATAGATCATATCTGTTCTTTTGGTTGAGGTTCCGGGGGCCTTAGGGTGATTTCGGGTGGTTAAGCGGATGATTCGGAGTTTGTTGCAGGTTTGAAGTTTTGTTGGTTCTGTCATTTCCGCATCTGCGGAAAAGGGACCGCATAAGCGGTTCCGTAGATGCGGCGTATTGATCGCAGAAGCGGTCCTCAAAGGACCAGGGATTTCCGCAGAAGCGGACATGGATCCGAAATGCGGCGACCGCAGAAGCGGTTCTAGATAGCATAAGCGGTCCAAGGGATTTTAAGGCAGACTGCATAAGCGGTCATTTGGTCGCGTGTGCGGTGACCACAGGTGCGGTTATTTGACCGCATAAGCGAAAATGACTGGGCAGAACCATATTAAGCCTTCTTCGCGAATTTTGAAGGGGAAAACATTTTGGACTTCGGACGAAGGCGATTTTTGGGCGATTTTGAAGAGGGTTTCGAGAGTCTTCATCAGATATGGATTCTTAGTTTTAGGTTATGTTGTTATGGTGTAAAAACATGGATTAACACTGAAAATCCAAGGGAATTAAGGGTAAAAACGGAGGTTAGGGCTTCAAACTTGAAAGAGTTTAAACTAGTGATTTGAGGGGCCAAATGCACTCCGATTTTTGTGAATTCGGTATGTATGAACTCGTGGCGAGATAAGGAAGACGTGATGTTAATTTTATAATTTTTTGAGAAGCGGGCCCGGGGCTCGGGTTTTGCTAGTTATTTCTTTCGATTGGGTATTGTCCCCTTAGCATATTGTGATGCATTCGCTCTGATTTTGGCTAGATTCGACGCGCGTGGAGGCTGAATTGGAGGGCAAAGGCATCGCAGGCTAGAGATTTTACCGGTTCGAGGTGAGTAATACTTGTAAATGATATCCTGAGGGTTTGAAACCCCGAATTTGCACATCATAGTGCTGTATTGAGGCGACTTGCACGCCGGATATGAGTGTGGGGTATAGCACCATTGGGGATTGTCACTTGGTCCATCCCGATTGTTGATTTTTACTGCGTATTTGACTGAAACTACTTGTTATCATCATAATTTGGGCTGATTGCCATGTTTGGGCTTCGTGCCAACTATGTGAATCCTTCTGGGATTGAGATTACTATTTTTGTATATCTTGCATGTCATTTGGTTTCAGTCCAAGATTTTAAATACTGTTTTGTAAACTCAGCCGTATTTCTAAGTTTTGAAAACTCAAATGATATTTTAAATGTTATTTCGGGCTGAGAACTACTGTTTTATAAATGCCCAAGGGGCTTATGATGTTTTCTGGACTGATTATGGGTGGCTCGGGCTGCACGCCGCAGCAGTGACTTGAAACAGTGGTAACAATGACACTGTGTGATGTGACTTGAAACATTATGGGTGGCTCGGGCTGCGCGCCGCAGCAGTATTATACAGATTATGGGTGGCTCGGGCTGTGCGCCGCAGCGGTGTTACATTGATATTGAGGCCAAGAGCCTGGTTGGTTAAATTGATATTAATATGAGTCCGAGGGCCTAGATTTGATGCCATGAGATGGCTTGATATTGCGCTTGGGCTGTAGGAGCCCCTCCGCAGTCTATACACACCCCCAGTAAGTGCCGTCGACGATAAATGAATATGGGTGGCTCGGGCTGCATGCCGCAGTGGGTACTGGAATGTACCATCATATGCATTGAATTGCACTCATGCATTTGTTCCTATTTGTACTGGTTTTCATGATATATAGCACACTCATTTCATTGGCATTCATGCTACTTCTTGCACTATTTACCGGATACCCCGATGTTATTTGTTGATGGAGTGATGCGCCCGAGGGGCTGACTTACGTGCTGACTGCACTATTTGTGTCGCGTGCATTTGCTTAAACTATTGAAATGGAATATTTTCAAAAGAGGATTTAACTGAGCCCAGATGTTTTCCAAAGGATTTCACGGTTTTACTGTTTTTCTCAAAAAGGGTTGTACTGTTCTATATCGTATGATGGAGTGCCTTACGTGATTTCTTGCTTTCAGCTATTATTTACTTTTATTACTCATTGAGTTGGAGTACTCACTTTACTCTCTGCACCTCGTGTGCAGATGCAGGTACTTGACCACCTGGTAGCGAGTTTTGAGCTGTTTGAAGATTTGTTGTCATAGCTGAGCCAGGTGACCCCTAGCGTCCGCGGCACCAGATCTTCTCCCTCATTTTATGTTGTTCATGTTACTTTCAGACTTTGTTCCTATTTCTGGACTTGCAGTACTTTAGCGAACTCTGTAGTAGCTCATGACTAGTGGCACCCCGATGTCGGGCTGTGATGGGTCAGTTCCCTGTTGTTATCGTTTTTTTCCGCACTTCTGATTATTCCAATCATGTTTTATCTTTATAAATGTTAAATAACTGTTAAAAGGAAGTGTTTGTTTTGTTGGCTGGTCTTGTCTTCACGAGAGGCGCCATCACGACCGGGTTTGGGATTTGGATCGTGACAAGTTTGTATTAGAGCCTAGGTTACTAGGTCTCACGAATCATGAGCATGTTTAGTAAGTCTCGCGGATCGGTACGGAGACGTATGTATTTATACTCAAGAGGCTGCAGAACCTTTAGGAAAACTTCACTTTCTTGGAATTCTTATCATGCGTACTTAATTCAGCTTGAGATATAACTCTTGAAATTCCTTCCACAGGTCTATATGCACACGTGAGCGCTCAGTATTGTATGTGCCTTGATGGCTTGTGACTCCCCGATCGAGGGGCAAGATGTGATTTTTATGAGTTGATGTTGGGCCAGTCTGGAGGACCTGAGGCCAGATCTTTTCTTATGGCTTGAGCACCAAGGTGCTGATTTTTGCGAGCTGGTGTTATGAACTTATATGTTCAGTATTGTCCCTAATTGTGGGAATGGTGGCTGGATAGCTACGTAATGAGCATGTTGGTACTGTGTAATGTTTCTATATGACTTGGTAATGACGAAGAAGTCTGCAGGATAGTAGATGGACTGTTAAGTGATTCGATTCCTATTGTGGCTTGATGTGTAGCCCGAATTATGGGCACGTAAAGAATATTTTCGTATCTCCTAGTTGAGAAGTGGAGTACATTACGTGTGGCGATATGAGTTCAGACTCAGGAAGACTAAATGGTTGTGTTATGTGTATGATGGTGGAAGGTGTGCTGAAATACTAAA